>WOGP01004246.1:0-14221 GCA_015342065.1 Leptinotarsa undecemlineata | reverse complement strand
TAAGTAAGTTTGAAAATGTCCATATAGGACGGAACTGCAGTAACGTTAGTTACAATTAAAAGTGGTATAAAACATAGAAATTTTCATTTCTCTTTTCTTTCATTCTTTTCTAACATAATGAAACATACACGTCCGCGATTACCCGCTTCCGTGATTCCCCCACCTTCCCTCACTTACTTTCATATGAAAAGTGAATTAGGTACACGGATTTTTTTTTCCATTTCCATTTCCATTTCTATTTTTTTTTCCAAATATTCATTATGAATTTTTTTCTCGCGGTGATATAGAGCCGTAATTCTGAGCGAGAAATGTGAAACAAACAAAGTTTGTTTCATTCTGTGTTGGTTGGTGTTCTGAATAGATACCTAGATATTTTATTGACTCGGCTTCCAGTTATGTGATTATTGTTTACTATATTTAGGTTTTACATAATAATCACTTATATAGAGGAACTAATATAAATGAACATACCTACCTGGTGAAAACCAGAATGAAGACAACATACGTATTTGGTTCAGCAGTCGATATCGAAATTGGTATTTGCAATGTACCGCTTTTGGAATATTCGTTGTTGGAGTCTCGTATCGAACCCATAGGTCACATTTTCGTGAGAGAAAATGCCCAGTTTAACTTATTCTCAGGTTTATTCTTCAAAGGTAGTTGAGTCCAACCATGCATTTGTGGTTCAGCCTAGTATGTCTGATGAGCCCTATAGCAGGTCGAAGCAGATCTCTGTCATATTGGATCACTATTGCCTATTGAGATTTGTAAACTGTCACTTGTCTCACTTGTCAAGGTCAATAAAAGTATGAAGTATTTTTATTGAACGTTCTTAATGTAAAAACCAGTTTATAGTCAAAACGTGTGTCTATAGACTACATTTTTTTCGTTTAATATGTCTTCCTGTCTGTCATAAAGTTTGAAGAAAGGTTATCACTGAAACGTTTTAGATGCTATGGTCGATATTCTAGAAATTCTGCTTGACATGTCTTCATCTAATGCAGACACTAAAAAAGTTGGGTCAAGAGGGTTTCAACGTATACCGAAAGAAAATCTTAAACAAAAGTTTTGAATTCTTTGGAGGCGAAGAGAGTCGTGTTGTGTAAGTGTAGGTCCATATATACAATCGCAATATGATAATTTAGAAAAAAATAAAGTTTCGCTAAGCTTGAGTTTGTGTTCTTTTGCAAGAATATCTCTATTGGGAAAAATGTGTCTGAGTGTGTTATAAGATGATGACTGATATGTTTGAAAACTCTCGAATCGGAGTCTATCCACAAACCCAGGCTTTTAGTTTCAGAAGTGAAGGGCAAGGCAACATCATTTATGTGGAGCTTGATGAGGTTAGAAGTCAGTCTCCTTGTAGATTTGGGTCTGAATAACACACACTATCACTACACACTATACTTATTATAACAAAAAATCATTCATTAAACAAATAAAGAAATGAAAGCAGTCAACTGATGTACATTGGTTATAGGAAATCCCACTTTTATTCAACTGCTCCGCTACTGTATCTCGCATCCATCAGTCTTCCTGGTCCTCCGGTCCTCTGTGATTTCAAACAAGTGACAGCTGATATGGGGCTGACATTATTTGTCTGAACCGAACAAAAACAACAATTGGAGATTTCAAACGACAACAAATTTAATTGTGAAAACGAGTTTGCGTTTTCGCTAAGTTTTTACACCGCCTCCCCAGACAAAAGAGCTTTAATTTTACTGATGGAAATGTCATGTACGATGTTGCTTACGTTTTTAACTCTCGTCTGGATGCCATTTCGTCTTTGTGGCCTAATTGGATAAAAGTTTTATGACGTTTTATATGAACTATACTGAACTTTATTTAGAGCTACGCGTCGTCAGGGGAGAAGGAAATCATCTTACATCTTTTTGATTTTGGGAGCCTTCTTTCTTCGATCATAAAAAGTAAGTACGAGATCACTAAGTATTTCATTAAATAATCATGATCCCTGGGTTTGGTAACGTAATATTGAATATGTATAATAATTGTGTGCACAGTGTGAACATACAAAGTATGCTCAAAAAATAAGGTGAATGTTACAATTTTGAGGGATACTTGATGACAATCCATATTAAGACTAAGTAATACAGTATGATTTTCACTATAATGGGTTTCACAAAAACCGCGACACGTGTTTCGCTATACAATAGCTTGAGGAAGCTATCGTATAGCGAAACAACTGTGTCGGTTTTTGTAAAACCCTTCATAGTGAAAATCATACAATAAACTGTATTGATTAGTTCTAAGAGTATTAGTTGTTCAGCATGTTTAGTTTGTTGGTGAGAGGCATAAAAGAAGTGTTTCGCGTGTTCGGCGATTTTCTGGTATCGCAAAAATGGATCAAAGAATTTGCATCAAATTTTGTGAAAAATGGAATACGATGTTGACAGAGGTATATGGTGATTGTACTCTCAGTCAAGTGGCACACTCTTTTTACAGAAGGTCGAGAAGATGTGAATGATGATGCTTGTCCTGGACGCCCAGCACATCAATAACCGATGAAATTGTTGGGAGAGTGAAGAAAATTGTTATGGAGAATTGTTGATGTTCATGACATCGAAACCAAAACCCAACCTTCCCAATGGAAAAGCCTAGAGAACCAAGATCAAAAAAAAGCACGACAAGTTTGATCAAGTGTCCAGTTTTCCTCACTGATCGTAAGATCAATTAGGAATATTATCTTGAAGTTATGCGCCGCTCGCGATAAGCCATAAGAAGAAAACGTCCTTTATAGTGGAAAAACAATTAATGACTTCTGCATCACGATAATGCACCTGCTCACCCGACATTACTTGTTTGTAATTTTTTTATCAAAAAACAATACCGATCTCATGCCTCAGCCACCGTATTCACCAGATTTTGACTCTTGTGAGTTTTTCCTACTGGCAAGTAGGACCCATGAGGACATGCTGATAGCAAGTGCATTAGGGTCTCGAGCGCTTCGCGGCGACTTTAGAGGATATATCTAGTACCATTCTGTCTTGCCTCTGACCCCTCCGAGGAGTTCGATTATGGGGGCCCCTTTCACGATTACTAGGAACCAAGGGCTAACCACCCTGTGGACCCATGGCCGGCTCCGGAGGAAGAATCTCCTCCCCAGGAGCGCCTGGGCTGCCGGTCCGGGTTTGCACCAGTTGCTCGGGTAAATGGTGGCGCAACTCACCAAAGGCCAAGGGTGTTAGTGGACATCCCTTTCGTTAAGACGATTATTATTTTTTTTCACCGTAGTGTGCGCTGGTCAGGTTGGATCATTGGTTCGTAGAGTCATGTACCCTGAGCAAGCGCAGCGAGCCAAGAATGACAGTCTTCTGCAATTGTGCGGCTGAGATTTCTGCCTTAGTGCGGCAAGCCGGTATGATTTTAAGATTAAAGAGTAGAGAGGGCATCATTCCACCAAGGACTCCAATACTCAGAACAACCATCTTGACAGAGTGATCTGGATAGAGTCTGTGGAGAGAAAATCTCGATATTTTATCCGTTTTTCCACCTCTTTTCTGACGATATTTGTCTCGCCAGGAGCTGAAAACTCCACGACAAATATCGTTTTGGTCTGGTGGTCGAGGACTACATCAGGCTTATTAGCTTGTATGAGCCTGAGGGTGGGGAATGAATAGTTCCAATAAATTCGGCACTCATTTCCCACAACGGATTCAATATCCCCCGGAGCGTAGGGCAACACCGGTGTCTCGTCAATACCGTAAGAGTGCCGTTATTATTATTATTATTATAACATCCCTCTTTATACAAAATTAACTTACTGCTAACGATAATTGGAATTCAATTTCTGAGACTTGATTATTTTTCTGCCTTTTTTAGATATTTTATTTTTCATTAAAAATTTTATCTCAGAATCTGAATCACTTGTAGAGGTGCTATTAGATTCGTTGCTTGTGTTTTCATTGTTTTTGTCATTATGAACATTTTCACTGTCTATCTCTTCACATTCACTTGGTTCTATTATTATTTCTATATTAGTAGCCTTCACCTCTCCAATTATTTTTTTATCCATTAGATCAAAGAGCATGATAAAAACACAAGGCCGTTGCACTGGTGATTTCATCTTTGTTGGTTGCTTGTTTTGTATTTCTCTAGAAACAAAGTTTTTGTCTCAAAAAATTGGAATTCATCTGGGAAAAATTTTAGGACGAGTGGTATTCATAGAGATTATTTCCCGAATGCTGAATGCATCGATATAAAAACAAAATAACAATTCTCAAATTGAATCGATTTTATTACTTTAATAACGAAACCCTTCAACAAGAACATTTGTTAGAAAGTACATTTATTAAAGACACAACGTTCGAATAAATGTACATTCCATTTTGCCACTTTTCATTTTATATTGTTTGGGAGACAATCTGAACACAAAGAGAACCCTTTTTGGCAATTTTGAATTGTGGATTATAACATACCAACTATTTAAAATTTCTATTTTCACAGATCTGGGATTATTCTGAGCGGTCAGCTGTAGTTGTACTACAAATAAATAATAATCACAATGACACCTATTCCAACTCAATATTGTTCATTTCGATTATTTTTATTCATGTCATGTCATGGTCTTCTTCTTTTTTCAGTCGTACAGTTGTTTTTCATAGTGTTTAACAGAGAGTGAGAAGTCAGATGCAGACAGAGATATCTAGTTTTACTAATGTCATACTTAGAATTGGTGTATATGACTGAAAATATTAATAGAACAGGTGGTAGCTTTGCCTGAGCTTTGAGCCGATACAGATTTTTTTCTGTGCCTGGTTTCAGATAGAGAACACGTAGTGGTGGTTTGATTGAACTTCTTGAGAATCACCCATCAGTATATAAATTGAGGTATTTATAGATATCAATTCGAAAGTGGATTATATAAAATCATATTTTGAAATTGTTAATTTCAACTAATCGTAGGTTTTTTTTATTATAGTTCGAAATCATAAAAAAGAAAAACCATCAAAATCATGAGAGCACAAAATCATAATAATAAAAAGCGTATAAGCATAAAAAGTATACAAGCTTAAAAATATTAAAGTATAATAACCACTAATAGCTTAAACAAGAAATAAATTGGATAAAAGAGGAGGTTGAGTATTATTGTTGATGTATTCATTTCAAGGTTGGGGATGAAAAACCCTATTAAAACACTGAAGTGAACCGTATTTCTTGTTTTATTAGTTTTCTTGAAGTGTCTCCCATCCCGGTGGTTTACAGTTAGTCTACGGTGGCAAGTGTTGAAAAGGGGTACAGTTTGTTTAACATCTCCGAAAAAATGTATAAAAAATTATAGATTATTTCAGGGATTTCAAATCAATTTATATTATATCATACAATGGAAGTCCAAACTAATGGAAAGGGGTACAGTATTTCTGTAAATGTCTGTAGATATCGTACGAATAAGAGATTTTACTTCGGCAACCCTTTGCAGCTTTTATAATTTGATTTTTATATATAAATCAAGAACCGACCTGCGCCCTTGTACTGCTTTCTTGTTCTAGATAGTCTTCATCATGAAACAAGTAGGGAAACTGTACAGTACGTATACTCCTAAACTCGTATTTTTCACAAGTAGGATTTCATTGTTAAAATCTATCGTGCCTTGACATGATATTAATAAATCAGTATTAAGATTTCTGATGGAGATATAAATTGTTGTTATTCAAGGTGGAGTTATATGAATACGTGAAATGTGACAATTCACTTTTCATTTCATTCTCTTGTATCTGTTCATTTTATTGGTATGTTTTATCTAATTTACATAATCATTTCAATTGTCTCAGTTAGGGTAAAGGTCTAATCACTGTCATAATCATAAGAAAAATTAATTTGTAGAAGTTTTAATATTCATCACAATCATATTTGGAAAGGTCATGAATATTTTCAATTCGGTTAAAACAGTGAGAGTTATCGGAATTGTGAGAAAGACGCATAACTAGGCTCTGAGAATAAGGAATAATGACAACTAGATGGTGATTTCACGTCTTTTACAGCGTTTCATTGCTGTAGAATTCTGTTTTGACCTAGTTTACAATTTTTTCAACGCTTCGTCGGTTCCAAAGAAATAATAATCGTTATAAATGAAATTTGCTTCGTGTTTGATTTCATTAAAAAAAAAAATAAATAAAACCCTACATTCAAAAACAATCATACTCAGTGATTGATTAATTGAATTTCACATACTTGTATGTTACTTTTCAAAGGCACATTACACCTTCCTATTGACGATTGCAATAACGAGACTCATAATTTTTACATCCCTCATAACGTCCACAACCCTTCATTCATTCACCACCACCACACCTACTATACATAAAATTATCAATTCCTACATGGCAAAACAGGAGATTAACCTGAACGTTCGATTCGGGTGTCTACTTAAATAGCCAACTATATTCATACGGCAAATTTTGAAGGGTGGTAAAACCAAGAGCAAACAAAAGCGCTAAGCGCTTTACACATATAGCAAAAGAGGGCTGTGGCAGGTCTTTAATACACATGTTTCCCTTGTCACTTTGTTAAATACACACTGCATAGGAAATGTCATAATGGATACAAGGTTGTCCATTGTATTGACTGTCCTCAATAGAGATGAAATTATACTATAATATACATAGCGAAAACACCAAAAACCGCATATTTCAATATATGGAAAGATATACACTAGGGAATTTTCAAGATTTGGGATCGGATAACCAGGTTTGAAACAACCTTATAGATAGTACGTAGTTTCATCTGGGGTACCACAGGGGACCTCTTTTATTTTTAATAATGATTTGGCAACCTCTTTGAGTATTCCTAGCCTACTATTTGCAGACGACCTGAAACTATATTATAAAATCGACGATATCACTGACTGCCAACGTGTACAACATGAATTGGATGTAACCAAATTTTGGTGTGATAATAATCTTCTACAACGGAACGTATCCAAATGTAAAACAATATCGTTTACAACAGAAAAACGAACTTTAATGTACGATTATTCAATCAACAATACTGCAATCAATCGCGTACACGCAATAAAAGATATTGGTATAACATACGACAGCAAATCAACATTTACAACATATATAAGGAATATGACTGCTGATGCAAATATATGCTTGGATTCATTTACAGAAACGGCAAAAACTTCAAAGAATTGCCACCTTAAAATTGCTATATTTTGCGTTTGCCAGATTTAAGTTAGAGTATGGCTCTGTGTTATGGAACCCAGTTTACGACTACCAAAAACATCAATTGAGAACGTGCAGAGTTCTGTTTAAAAAAAAATCTTTTTTTCCGTTAATCAGCTGTCGCCTCCATACGAACTCTCAGAAGTTGAGACTTGTGCGAACTAAGGACTAACGAGGTCGTACCTTTTATCGTGTGATCCCCAACACGGTTGCAGAATCATCCCAGATTCAACCAGATAGATTCTCTCGAGAAAAATATCTGGTCGAGGCAGGAATCGAACCCGCGGTCTTCCGATCGTGAGTCGGGCGCACTACCACCGCCGCCAATTCCACAACAGTTGATGGACAATACCCCACAAAAGGCATCGAACATAACATTTTGTTAACACGATTTGATATGACTTCTTTGCAAAATAGAAGAGTTATCGTTGGTATAAAATTCCTGCATACATTACTAGATAAAAATATTTGACAGTAATGCGAAGCATCACGCACAACTGTTATGCTACGTTAACCATTAAATTTTATGTACAGTAGCTTCAGTAAAATCTGCGAACATTGCGATATTCACTTCGACTCTCTGAACGCCTTGGTATCATGTATCCACAATCACTTTCAATAATACTATTAATAGCATTTGTAACGTGACTGCTACATTGCATGATTTGTAACTTTTTATGTTATGTACTGAATTTTTCATTCCTCTTCTGAAATTCTTCGTATACGAATATTTTATATATACTTTGTTTAAACAATTACTTTTATACATTTCTATATTCCATTATTTTCAATATTCATTCCATATATACTCTGTAATAATAACATTTCCTGTAACTGGGTACTCCTGTTGGAAATAAATCACTTTTTTTTTCAATGATCAACCGAAATATTTGGGCCCAGGTTCACTAATAAATTACAACGAGGAAGATAAATTTTTCCTAAAAATACCCTAGTATTGCTGTCAAAAAACATTTCAACTATAAACAACATGATCATCAATAAAATTGTGTTCGAAATTTGTTTTATGTATGTGTTTTTTCATATAACTCCATACATTTTCAGGAAGAAATTTACGGCGCAATCGAATGTGACGTAAAATAAAGGGTGTTTGTGGTTCACCCAGTATCAAAAAAGTTTTTGATTGCAATACTATTGTTTGGTAATAAAAATAACTACATTTTTAAAAGATCTTCATAACAGAAAAGACTAGCCAAATGAGTTTTATTCAGGACCGTTGAACCGATCTATTTTTGAACGTTATTGTTAGAATAACTTCTAAAAGGCTCAGAATAAGCCAACATATTTTCTGAATATGGTAATTTTTGACGGAATCCGAATATGGAAAGCAATAAATTTATTTCATTTCAAAAACCTGCCTTTGTTATGCCACATTTCTACTGAGTACCTTGTATGTTGAAGAATATCTTTAAAATGACCAGTCTACTTTAAATGAAAGCTTGAAATCATAGAGTATATATTGATTTAGTTGTGTGATTAATCATAAAATAGATAATTGGAGCACTGAACTATTTCAATTGATATCTCCACCCTGTATTGAACTGCGTTCAACCCCTAGTTACGTCGTCCAACAAGGTTTTTAGCCGCTGGCCTTGCTAATCTACAGTTCAAACACTCCAACGCCTAACATGTACTTTTAACGCAAGATAATCCAAATACAATAATAACAGACATCTGCCTCAATTTCTGCTGTTTTCTTATTCATTATTTTCGCTTCTTTGGACGAATATCGAGCATTTGCAGTCAAAATATTGATTCAATTAAGCGATATTGCATTGAGAAATTCAAATTATAGGGTGTATTTGCCGGAAGTGAAGAAAATGTTTTGTTCTTTTTGTTAAAAGAACAGTGAATGTATTTCCAGTAGAGAATATCAAAGAAATGGCTGTACAGTGTGTTACATGAGTTCTTTTATCAATATCAGACGTTGTTTTCATTCATATTTCATTAAAAAGACATGTATTGCTGTAACTCTTATTCGACAAAAGTTAAGATAATACTGTTCGTAAATTCTCTACAACTTCCATTATCAAAATTTCCAATTTATCAACGTAATTTTTTTTTAAATCGTACCTGAAGAGGCTAAAAATAATAATGTTTATTCAAATAATTCAATCTGAAAACCATTAATTATTTCTGTAACTTTCAGAAGCGAACTCTTTTATATTTTTTGTCTAGCTCAAAAGTTCGGTTCTAATCCCTATTTTCGGCTATATAACTTGATTAATGGGTGATTGAAAAGTCAATATTTTGAGTTTGAGTCTAAATTTCTGTATTTCAATATTATTTATTTCAAAACATCTACTTCAAACTCAACTTTCTGACGTATGATGTCAAATTTTCAAGAAATAAGTCGGAAATGAGTCTTCAAAAGTTGAATTCTGAATTTCTAAAGTAGATAGTTTTAAATAATGGTAGCCTAAGATATTGAACCTTCCACTACTTAATTTATTCCGGGCGTTCCACAGGGTACGGTCTTGGGACCAGTTCTCTTAATTTTCCATACGAATCGACATTGACTATAATCCCTTGATCAAACTCACAAGTGAATTTGTGAATTTATTTACAACCAATTTGCATCTTGCTTCGATCAAATATATTTGAAAATTAGAAAAACAAATTTAATTAAATTACACTCAACAAAGAACATCGAAGATATAGAGATAGTTGGATACCAAATCATCCGTGAAAGAGATATAAACTAGGTTTATAGTTCATTTTTTCATTTTTGTTTTCCATAATGACTGGAAATATCACTATCAATTTCTGATCTTCAAGCTCTCCTCAATCCACTCAATCTATTAGAAGTTTAAAAGTCTCGAAGTCATTAACACCCAATAACAGTTTACTGAGATTTCCACTTGAAAGTTTACAAAACCGCGACACCTGTTTTGCTATACAATTGCATCTTCGGATGTCACAATATTGTTGGAAGAAATTTTGTGCCGTGCTTTTATAGTAATTTGAATCATTATGACTATCAGTACCTGATGAATTTCTGCATGATAAATTCATTACCTATACTATTTACCTTTAACGAATACGATTTTTACCTGAGCCGTCATTTTACTTAATTTTAAGATCTATCCTAATTACCAATTTCCTATTTGCAAAATAAATAAAATAGAGAAGAAGAACTCAAATCCATTGATTTCAAAGCATTCCTAAAGGTTAATTTTTGAACCCTTTTTCGTTCTAAATGCAATTCGTCATGGTAGTGATCGAATTCATGCCCCTCTGTCAGAAGACGATTCACAAATGGTGAATTGCTCTTCCTTTTCAAAAATCGACTTCTATGCTCTTTCATTCTTTTCGAAAAAGTTATTCCGGTTTCTCCAATATATTATTTTGGACAAGAACCAGGAGTCAGCTTTGATGAATTCACTAAAAATATAATTTGTTCTGTAAGCTACCTCCAATTATTTGCCTTTCAAATAACGAGCGATAATATTATCAGGATCACTATCCTACCAATAAAAATCCTAGTAATCCTGTATGTATTCAAACTATGTGTCTTTATATACAAAACAGTAATTACTGATTTGTTTCAACTTAGCTCCAGAGTTGATGTTACCTATAAAGCACCAGCTAGAATTGTTACAAAATTCTTTAATTTGTCACCTGATTCTTTGAAAAGCCTCAAGCATACAAACACAATGGAAAAGTAGCTTGAACATCATATAATTCATACATTTCTATATTCAATAAAAGAGTACGTACTACGTGTTATCATCTAGCGTTTTGAGTTTAATTCATTATTGTTGAGAAATATGATTTTTGACTATTTTTGTAAAGAGTAAAATGTGCTTAAGAAATAAAGTGATTTGATTTGATTTATTCAAGTAATAAAAAATAATCCTTCCACCCCTCCATGAGAAACTGCTGGTCAAAAATTAATTAATTAGAAAATAAAATTTAAAGCCTTTCGAAATGATGTGCCAATTAACCCCCCTTATCACTAATTATTCTAATAATGAATATGCTTACACTTGGGGGATTGAACACGGGAGCTGATAATATTCCTTGAAACTGCCCCCTTGAAATATAATGTGTGTTGTGGTACTAATTTGCTCAATCAGCCAGCATCGAGCAGAGAGAAAACTTTTGGAGAAAATGGCCTAATCTCGAATAAGATTACTGCCAAACAAACAAACCTAACTGAAATGTCATTCCTAGTTCTTATATTAATTTCGGGAAAGATGAAAGTTTCTCAAATCGAATTTTTATAGCAGGAAAGTTGATTAACCATAACTACGAATATGCGGAATTACCTTTCATGGATACCAGCTATCGTTGGTGAAAAATAATATTTCAGAAGCCTCTCCGATGATTCTATACAAATTAAAATGAAGGTGTGTGATAGCGTATTCCAGGGCGGGTATGAGTTGGAATATAATTCTTTCCCCACATTCGTTGATTTACGTTGGATGCCTTGATTGGGTTTGCATTGCGGTGGCGGTATTTCAAAAAGATGAAATGTTTATTACTGCGTGATATCACGTACGGATTACATCCCGGCCATTTTGTCGTAAATTAAGCACATATTTTCCTCGGATTATTTACTTGTTGCTAGTTTGTAATATTTGAATTTCAATCAAACCCAATATGACTGCAGAATTATTGTTTGGAAAATATTCAATTTCGATATCATGTCACTCTAGAGCCAAAAAAATTGTTTTATACCATAAATTGTATTAGATATTCAGTTTTGATGACGGGGGTAGATTTAAACCAAACGTTAGATATACGTTCACTGCCTGTTTCAGCAGATTTCACTGCAAGACACCCAGATAAAATTAGAGCCCAAAAAGTGATTGGTATTCATTGCCAAATATTTTGTTTCGATCCGACATGAAACTCATCAGGTGTGCTAGGGTGGTTATTTTGCTGAAGTATAGTGTCCTATGCATTTACGAATATTATATGATTATATGATATTGTGGATTAGTGAATAGAAATCAGTTGTGGGAAACATATCCAGTATCCACCTTTCTCGCTTGTTTCCATTTAAATTGCCACAGGGAGTGGCCTGCGATTGGGTTTCAGGTTTTGGGTGTTCCCTATTCTTAAATCAGAAATTCTCATGTATTGGCCTATATTTGATTTATGAAGGAAAATCGACTGAACAATATTTTCATAAAGATATGAATTCCTTTACTTGAAATAGAAAACCTAATGCATAGCTATAGTGTAATAATAACACTAGCATAATGAAATATAAAAAATACAAATATAGAAATATAGAATAAAGAAATATAGAAAGTACACTAGCAAGGTCATGCGTTGAAAAATTTGAAATATAATTAAAAATTTAAACTAGCATGTAGATAGACAATGAACATTATACATGAAGATTTCAGTATCATGTGTTAATTTGAAGTAACAAACAGAAAATAATAAGGTCATACATCAAGAACTTGTATATTTATATAAAAAATTATTATTTGAGGCGTGATATTTGGTTTCATTACATATACAATTAAAAACAATAGACTCAATAGAGGATTGCCAATAATGTCCCAAATAATTCCACATAACTATACAATTTGTGTTCTATTACTTTTTTTTTAAATAAATTTGAAAATCTTCCAAAATGAATAATTTTTTTATTTCTTCCGGCAACTCATTGAACTTGTGATAGCCCTTGAAAAATAACGAGTTCTTCCGAATGCCGTTCTATTCATATGTATATTATAGGAATTTCTTCTATTATTACGAATGTTTCTATTGAAGTTGATGTACTCTTTAAAATATTCTGGTGCCATTCCATTTACAATTTTGTATACTGAAGTAAAATAGTAGGGACTACTTTCAATGGATAACCAATTCAAACAATCTAGCTTACTCTTTATGAGAGAAAGACGATTTGTTTTCAAGATTACTCTCATCCCTCTATTTTGTAGTTTTTGTAGCATATTTAAATCATTGAGGATAAATGAAAATAATACTGACCCACAGCAATCAAAGTGTTGCTACTTTGGACAGCATTGACAAGTTTTGTGCCATTCTACTGAAAAAATATAGTTTTTTTGATATTTTCTTATGCATATATTCAAAGTGATTATAGAAATTCAGAAAATTCGTCTGGAATATCATTGCTTATGTTTTTGTTACGTTTAATTTCAATTTGTTAGTGCATAAATACTCATTTACCTTTTCAGATCCTGTCCATTTTATGAATAGCTCTATCTAAATTTATATCGCTACATATAAGCAACGTATCATCAGCAAATAGGAGAATGAACTCAGATTCAACAAAAAGTTCAATATCGTTTAAATATAAAACAAAAATAAGTAGGCCCAGAACGCTACCTTGGAAAACACCTACATCAATATCTTTTTCATTTGATAGTGCATCTTCAAAACGTACTTCTCTTATCTATTGTTTAAATAATCACTGAACCATCACCTTTCCATCAATCCCATACTGAGCCCATTTAAACAATATAATTTCTCTATCAATTGTCTCAAAAGCTCTCTTTAGGTCTAACAATACACCAATAACATATTTCTGGCTATCTAACTTAGTTTTGATATTTCCTAGTGTATTCTTTTCTCCAGCTAATGTTTAATATTATTTTTCAAATAAATAAATAAAGTAATAAATTTTAAATGAAGCTTACCACAATACACTAGTTTCCAAATCAGTAGAGCGTTGTATGAAAATAGTACACACAAACGCACAAAAAACAGGCAAAGATTCAAAAAAATATTGTTTTTATTTATGTTGCGTTAGTTGACCCCAATAACACTGTTTCAAATATCTTCCATCTACAGACAGAGAACAGTAAGCTAGATCAAATGTATTGAAATTGATTTCAAATTAGGATATTTTCAATAATAATAATAATAATATTTATTTTCCAAAAAGACATAGTACAATATGTATAGGAATAGTCGGGACAAAAAAAGGTAAAAAAGTAAAAAGTAAAAAGATTGATAAGCTAGACAGTAACAGGCTTATCACCAACTACATATTAAAATATTCATCCAATGAATAAAAACATTTTTCAATTAAA
>WOGP01004245.1:0-14223 GCA_015342065.1 Leptinotarsa undecemlineata | reverse complement strand
CATAGGTTAAATCTTCAATACATTTTTTCACAGGTAACAACGTTATTTTATAAAGGAGAGGAAACTTTCTCATCATTGAAAAGACTGAGCTAAGCCTTTTTCCTTATCTTGTGTTCATTCATGGTTGATGTGACGTCATCGTTTCAACGTCAGATTGAATGTATTCGAATCACAGAGGAATACTTTGACATTTTTGACAGTTGGTAAAGTCAAATGTTTCTTTTTGTAGATTGAGGTTCTGTTTCTATCGTTGTTGGTCCGTTAATTTATTTGTGGATTTTATATGCGAGTTTGTTTTTGTTATATATTTAGAATGGCAAATGGTGATTCAACCGCAAAATCATTTGGTAACAATCAAGAAGATAATGATTCCGAACCAGAACAATCATCACATCTGGAATTAGATTTGGGTGATGATTCTTCACACAATAGAGAATCTAATAGATTGGACAACCATAAAGTAGGAGCTTCTGGTGAGTTGATCTTCAGTTACTTTTACGAAAAAAATCTACTGGATGTTAATAATAGAGAGTGAATGATGAAGAGACATTTTCAAAAAAAACTCAAAATACTCTTCAAATCATATGGAAGGAATAAAAGATCCAAAACTATCTAGATTATTATGGAAAAGGAAACCTTTCGGCATTCAACGTCTTCATCATTGAATACATGAATGAAAACTCTTCACAACCACTTTCATAAATTCATATATATAAACAATAGATGGAAATGTAGTTTGTTTGTAATGGAACTTGAACAGATATCGTATACAGGCATGCTATGTGAAATTTTGTATGAACACATAAAAATATTATTTAAATATGATATTAAAAAATATTTTTAATGCTTTCTGAGTAACTAAGGTGAAAGATTAATCCTATGAATCTTTTTTGCATAAAGTCCCTATTTTGATGCCCCTTTCCCATACAATAATGCTACAACTGATCCTACTAAGGCATAATGATATTGATCAGATAACTAAGATATGTTTCAAGTTGGAAATGCAAAATATAGTCTGTTGAATTTTTTACATAAACAAATCTATATGAGGGCCCAAGTTTATTTTGTAATCCAGCACCATGCCAAGGAAATTGGTTACTTGTGATCTTAGTCATCTCCTGATGATCACAAGTTGGTTAGCAAAAAGCGCAGACATTTTTTCAATAGAATGGTGTTGACAATTATTTTTTGTTGATTTTGAATTTTAGATTACTGAGTGATTTATTAGCACTTGTGGACTCAATAAAATAGTTTCTCGTTATTGATAATAAGATAGTTTTGCTTACACCTTCATGGATCATTCAGTGTTATTGTTCAATTCAATATAATTGTACCCTGTTCATTAATTTTTTGTATTTTTGAACCGTCCACAGAAAACTTCGTTACTTGTGCTGAATGGTCAGAGATTCATAACTATGTAATCAAAAACGCTGCTTATTGTCTTATGACCATAAGTAGTTACTCAAATTGGTACGCATTGTGGTACAAACAAATTGAACATTTCTAGCATATCAAACGTCTGATTGTGTTGAATTGAATTATTGTTCATAAAATTTATGTTCAAATCAACTGAAATTATCAGATATTTAAATTTGAAGATCGCATACTTCATAACGTCATTCAATTCGTCGAATAACAAATCAAGGTTCGCATTAGGAACAATACATTTTTGCAATTCTTCAGTGTGGCAATGAACAGAAACATGTGTCATGACTCCACTTATACAAATCAAGTAAAAATTATTTATCAGTATAAGCAATATCCTATGTATCTATTGAAAACACTTTCCCAACACCAGACCAAAATTAAGGATCCCCGGGAGATCATTATGACAATCATAATAATCTCTGAGGACGCTAACTTGGTTTGCCAAACGCGCGTCGAGAGACCGTAATTTTTGTTCTGATGTTGGGAAAGTATTCCCAATAGATTCATTATACGCCAGAGGTTCTAGTACAAACTATCAAATACCCTATATCACAGATCAGTTGATAACTCAAATAAATAGAAGTATCGACCGTCTTCTGGAAACTTCGGAATTACTACATCTGCTTTACAATATTTTATAAAGCAAAAGTGTAATACTTTTTGAATATACTTACCGAACTCATTATATATAACCTCAAAGGACATCAAAGCCAGGATAAACCTTACCTTGTTTTTCTGAATATTTTTCAGGATCTAATTCGAGTTTTCCTGATGGTCAAAAAAGAGAAGAAAATCCCTTCTCATTCAAACATTTTTTACGGAGTGACTCTGGTAATAACTACCAGAATAAAGGAGCCAGACCAAAGGTCTACCCTGAAAGTAGATCTTCATCCTCTGATTTCAGTAATCACCTTTCTGAAACAAAGCAGCCTCGAATTGCCCCTGAATTTTCGTCTGCCCTGCCTGATTTTGTGCAAGATCATCTAGTCATTGAACAATGTTACTTGGGAAACCACCCTAATAGTAATTACAATCTTGATAATTTACCTGACTTCACGCCTAGCAGAGAAAATAGGAATAGCTACGAAGATGCGGTTAGAGAAACTCCAGAGAGTAATGCAAGACCTGTGCCATTAGATTTGCCTGTGAGACCTCCAGATGATTTTCCATTAGATTTACCTGTTCCTGCTTCATCAGTTAGCGGTGCAAGGAATGGCCTGTCAGTTAGTGAGGTAACATCTTTTTATTTGATTCTGTTTTGAAACATATTTATTCTGGAAAAAATGTATCATTTCATGTTGAACTAAATAAAAATAATTCTTTAATATAGTAGCGTCAATGGATCTTCATACGTGTGTCATCAAATGGGGAATGTTCCTCGTGACGAAAATCAAGTAGTTTTCATAAAAAAGCTCTAAAACAACACATTTTAAACTCATCATTTCAACCTTTCTCTTTAAAAAATTATTTAAATACTTAAAAAAGAGTAATGAAATAATGCATTCAACATTTAAAAGGATTCGTTTCTATTTCACCATTTGGCAACATAGGTTGTAGGTAATAAAGGACAATGAATCTGTAACCTGTAAGAGACAAACAAAGATGACATATTTCAGAGGTGTGCTGTTCTGTTTACTTATGTTCCGAGTTCCGAGACATTCTATGACATGATATTTTGTGCACCTAACCTATCTTCCTCTATATAGATAAATAACAAAACACCTGTTGTTTATGTGGCTTGTGGAGGTGGTATTGAACTATAGTCTATAGTTTGCCTTCATTGTTGATTTATAAATATAATTTTTCTTTTTTAAAGTGGAATATCTAGATACGTATAAATTATTTTAACTTGATATAGGCGCTGTTGCCAATATGCGAATTAGAAATAATGTTACAGTATAATTTTTCTTAAAGTGGTTGTCTGTCTGTTTCACATATTCGATAAATTATATCAAGGTCATTGTTCTTCAAAGTTCGCAACTAGGTAAGTTTCTTGATGTCTCGTTATCTTTAAATATCGCTCCGCATCAATCGCCGACATTAACTGCCAAATTAGTTGAAATATTCTCATGAGTGGAACAAAGAAGTTCAATAATGATATTTTGATTTGTGAACGGGAGCCTAGACCCTTTCCAACATTTTAACATGTAAATCAGTAGTAAAAGATTTCAGGCAGGAGCACAGTGTGTTTATTTAGTGAATGTGAAAATATCAGTTCTGGATTATTACCCATGATTGGGGATTGAATTGCCGTGTTCCATTTTTAACAACTAGTGTTGTGAGCTTAGTTGTTATTACCTCTTTCAAAGGGGATACAAAGCTGAAATCAGACTCTAAGATCACCCTTCATCAAAGGTATAGATAAAATAGTTGATAAAGTATTCTAGAGTTATAGAGTGTTCTCTCTATCCTCTAGGCCTTTTTCGTTTAATGCTGTTGAATAACGAAATAAAGGAATTTATGAAATTCGAAGGCCTGACAGTTCCGCTACGTCCTGGAAGTTGGGGGAGTGCAGTTTCAACTTCCCAGGTTTTCAAGCTAACTTGTTTAACTATATAAATAAATTAGACTTGTTTCAACCCCTAGTACGTACAGGGCTAGGTATTAGTATATTAGAAAGTGAGTTTTGTAAAATCACGTAATATAGACATTCTCTCTCTCTCTCTCTCTCTCCAAAGAAAAGGTTGCATTAATTAAACTACTTAGGAAATACGAACCACCCGTCTCCACTGAGCTAACCAGTGCTCTACTCTATCTCGAATACTTGCTTTAGGTAGAGCACTATAATATTTTGATATTTTTGATTTTGAATTAAACTCAACTTTATTTTGTTCAAACTTGCATTTGCTGTAATAACCCAAATTGAGGAACATTCCCTATTGTACACACATGTAACACATATCTGTCAACTCAGAATTCCCATAATGAACCATGGTTTTTTAAATAATATTGTTAATTTCAATGATTTGAATACAATAAAATCTGCTTTTTACCTACCAAACCTTTGAAATTTTCAATTTTACAACAATGTGTAAATGAAAAAATCCTCAAAATATTTTGAGAGTGGTGCCTTGTTTTATGATCAATTGAGTACATTTGAAATTTCCAGTGATATATTTTTTCCGATTTTTTTCTTTTTAGGTAGGAAACTCTAAGAGTTTGCCAGATTTTCTTGCAGACAGTGCTGTTTGTACACAAAAATGTGAAACACTGTCTGTTCCGCACAGCCCTGAAGGGGAAGTCGAAAGATTGAGGCATGAACTTGACATCACTAAGAGACAGTTAGCTGAAAAAAGTCGGTTGTGTGATTGTTTGAGTAGGGAACTAGAAATAGCTAGAAATAAGGAACACGAATATACTCAAAATCTTGCCAAAGCCCTCGAACAAGTAGAAAGCAATTTGGAAAAGAGTAATGTGAGTACTATTTTAGTGGTTTGAATACGAACATTACAATTTTTTTCCAGAGGAGAGCGACTTCTTCAGAAAGTACAGTATTGAAGTTGAAACAAGAAATTAAAACCTTAACGGTGAGTAATGAGTTTATAAAATTTTTGAAAGTATACAATTTTTTTAGATAATGTTTTGGATAAGTTTATGATATAATAAGGTAAACCTATTAGGAAGAAACCTAATCGTGGGAAAGCTCCTCTCATTAGGGTAAATAACACTAAATTTGTCAGCAACTCATTTATTCCTATAATGAATGATTGAAATATAAAAATGCAATAAAAAAGTTACTTACGTTTCAGGTACAAAGTATATTTCATATCTAAATTTCAATTAATAGCGTATGGCATTTTCTGGCAGATTGCCTGTCTCGAATTTCTTGAACCATATGCAGAAAACAACAAGAAATGAATTCAAGTAAAATAGTCTTCAATGAAGTACGCTCAGGGCATAATGTTTGACATGTGTCAGTATTTTCGACTACCTTGAGTAAGTATTTTGAATGTTTCGCCAACAACTTCTGTAGGTGAACAATCGATTATTCGAGAAGACGATAACATGACACTCAAAACATTTTTGATCATAGAAATACGTTTGAATTCGAAAAGTAAACTTGGTCATCTCACCCAGTAGAATTATGCCCTGGAGGTATTAAAAAAAAATTTGACCAGATTATATACGACAAAACCATAAACTTTCCATATATTATAAAACAATGCCAAATCCTATTGGACAACCATCATACATGCGGTTAAACAACCTTCTTAATGCTGATAGTTAATTTGATAACATCTGTGGAGCAGGCCATTTATCACCTTTATCATTCTTAAAATCACAAATCTTATTGAAATTCTGATAATTATAAATCAATGGAAAGTTCCAGGAGATGACTGAAACTAGTCATCTTCTGATGATGCTAAGTTGATTAGCGAAACGTGTGTCGAGAGATAGTGATTCAGATCTTGTGAGGGAAAAGTGTCTTCGTTAGATACTAAATGAATCTCATCTATGGAATGTATGTAGTCCCGCAATGAATAAGAAACAGTACTTTGAGGTCTCAGCAGAACGAGCAGATCAATATTATTACAGACAGCCATACCGCACTAAGTACATTGAAAATCTTCCAAGAATGATGTTGAGACTAGTCTTAGAATGCTATGAATGAAGTTGCTATACTTGGTAATAGGACAATAAGAAATTACAGTCGATGCAAAAAGTGATGTGCCAGACACATGTAGGCTCTTAATCCTTTGTGGCACCAAATGCATTGGAATAAAATCAGGAAATTGATTGGTCAGAAACAAAGAATATTGAGAAAATAACATAAAACACACGGGAAACCCCTAATGAAAGTCTGAGTAAAGGTGACATTAGATAGGAGGCAAGTAGCTGATGGGAAACAAAATTAGGTGCATGGGCGGAAGGACTTCGGTCGATAGCCATCTGAGCAAAATTGTAATTCTGTTCAATAAACTACAATCATTGTTATTTAGTAATTAGGTGCAGAAGATTGCAATATAAATCCAGTAAAACACATTCACAAACTAGTACAGCGAACAAGATTGTTAGAATGGGTGTCATGATAAAGTGGGAGAAAAAAAATAAGGCTACAATGAAAGGAACATGTCATCTGAATCAAAAAAAGCATAAAAACATTTCAAATACTTTATATAAATCGATTTGCAAAAGCCCACATTTCTGATCTTTATTGAATCCCTACTAGATTTTTGTTAGCAGCAGATCCAACTCTAAAAGACTATCATCAGTGATCGAACCAAATCCATACTGTTCCTTTCACAGAAATTTTTATTTTTTCAGCTACTCGGTATCCATTTTCAGAAATATTCGATTGGATTTGTAAAATGCTCTCCTTTCACATTGGTCGTAAATCATTCAAGTAACTCGGTTTGAAAAAATGTCAAAAATACGGAAGTAGAAAGATGAAAAACAAAATTTCATTCCAGAAATATATTGTTGAAAATTATCCTCTAAAAAAATGACGCTGGCTAACGCTGTTCTTCTCTGACTGACTGCGACTTGATCGAGGTTAAACTCAGTCCCATTTGTGTCTTCTCTAGAAAATACTAGAACGCTGTGTTTTTTCAAAAGTTATTCCACCAGCTTCCAGAGAGTTCCACTGGGTTATATGAGAATTACTGGTACGTAGAAGAGACAGTCTAGTCAGGAAAGTGACAGTTCTTACTAAGCTAATAAAGCTATACACATTTGATCATTACTGTGAATATTACTGGAGTTTTTTCCAACACGATACCATTATTTTAACACCTCGACACTTGTTTGGATCACCACGTGATCATCTTCAAGAGGAAGTTTAAATCTTCCTCTTGTTCAATTGTACACCTTGGCCAATTATTGTCGAACATACAGGAAAAAATGTAACGAAATTTACAACTGTGATGAGGATACAAATGTAGTGGAAATTGTTCAGTTGATTAGGGTGCTCTGGCTAACTATGGACAAGGATTCTATCGCTGACTAACTTCCATAACAGTTTATGTTTAAAAAATTAACCAACAATAATAAAATACAAAAATGTGCCATATATAGCATATGTAAATTTGTACATTTCAAGGTACAACCATGTTTATCATTACAACTTGATAGACCTGTAGTTTTCTACAACGAGATGTGGACAGATATTTATTTCAGTACAAAATGTATTGTTTTGTGACATTTAGTTTTTCCGATAAACTTTTTTTTTTTCTCGCAAATCACATTTGTCTGAAATCAATAAATTCTACAAACCACGTTGTATGAGTATCACTTTATTATTTTAATGAAAGGCGACATGTTTTAATTTCAGAGTCAGTTGAATTCATTGAAGGCTGAAAACAGAACATTGAGGGGTGATGAGGCTGCTGGTGGCCAAGGATATTACAACACCTCGAATGAGTTGCATTCATATAGGTTAGCTCAAGAATTGAGAGGCGCGGCTAGTACGGCAGAACATTCACTGAGGTATTGTTAAATCATGTTAAATGAAAGTAAATTTTTGTGGGGGATCAACATTTTTCATTAACTTACTCAGGGACTTTGCGCATTCCACAACCTGAAAAAACTGTAATGGCTAACTTTATGCACTGGAATTGTCTTGGATAAGTTACTGTGTAAATTCAATATATTTTCTGAAAAAATTTTTTGTACATCAATATGTACATCAAATTGTATTAATTGTAATTATGCGTTTTAATGGGTCGCGTTAGTTTCTATTTTTGTCTGCTGGTCGCGAATCTGAAGTCAAATAGTTGTGCTCCACCTCTTCACTATCGCACACTGCTTACCTTCAATTACTTGCTGCTTTACTTTTTTTTTTGATACAGTACATGTGATTTCCATAAAATAATATCTCCTCCAAGAAATTACTTCATATTTTTTAATAAAAGTACTCTTTTTACAAAATATAAAAAGACATTAATGCGCTGTTGTTAAATTCGTATGAGTATGAATGCAACTTTTTTTTTTCATGCAAAACGTATTTTCCACAAATGATCCCATTTATGTAGTGTTTTATTTGAAAGAAAGCTGAACTAACAGGTGGTACGTTTTTCTATGCATAAATTTTTACTGAACACTCTATATGGCTATCAAAAGAATAAGATATGCCACCTGTTTTTGTCATTCCTTCCTAATCAGGTGCATTTTTTAAAAACGGTTCCGGTAACAAATAATTTTACATTTGTGTGTATGTTTAATGTATTTTTTTATGTTATGAATATTTTATGCAGTATGGAACTACTTTCATGTATTCACTTGTGTTATAAATGTGTAAATATCCAAAAAGTCCAACTTGCTCGTTGATGAATCAGAAAGTGATGTTTTTTGTTTTTTTTAACAGGGAGCTAAGTTAAATTTTCTAAATTTGTTGAAAAAATTTAATTTCACCACTCTTGAGTTTTCATGATTTTGCTAACAAATGATAAAACGTCTAATGAAGTGAAGATAACATTCAGAACATTATTCCAAAAAATGGTTATCTTGATTGAACAATGTTTTTATTGTATATAAAGATGGGTGATAAAGGTCCACGGTAAGTAAAAGTGAAGGCTGGTGTTACTTTACCAGAAGTCCGTTCCTGTAGTATAATAACATTGATATTTTCGACTTTTTACAGGTCAAAAATACCAAACTAGGCCAATTCGTCAGATTCGTGATCAGCCGACAAAAATGCATGAGCCCAATAAAATACTTTTGGAACTAGCGCGAACTGTTAAAACGAATAACAACCATTTCACTTGTTGAAAAAAATTACATATCAATTTTTTGAGGTACTTATTTTAACTTTTGGATGCCAAAATCTGTCTTCATCTTGAATTAGAATATCAAATATATCTTCTTGCAGTTTTCTTTATTCATTTGTTGTAGGTGACTAGATATCAGTTTCCACATCTTTTCTCAAGAAGGATAGCCAAGTATGATATTCATCTACGCATAACTGTTTGATATACTGATATAAGAAGTATGCTGAATCTCTAAATTTATGCCTCTTAGCATGTGGTTCATTGGCGATCATTTTTATTTCATTCCATTTTTCTTGGTAGTCACCATGGTTGTTTTCTGACAATTTTGATCCTAGTGATTGTCTATTTCCATAATATTGATGTTCATTTTTCCACCCACACACACCACAAGAATAAGACATAGTAAAAATCAACCAGTGAGTCCACTCCCACTACTATCATTCATAAATTCTCAAAGTTCTCGATGACCTCGAAACGAAGTGTTGAGCCAATTTCGTTCTTTTACCATATAGGCGTGCGCTTATATAAAAACGAAATTTAAGGTTATCATAGAATATTTTGTGGTAAATTAACTCAAAAACAATAACCACAGCGAATAAACTAAACACAGTATCAATTTCCTACCGTTTATTATAATTAATCCGATTTCGTGGTACCGTCGAATCCTTCGATACTACAGCAACTCTCAACCAAAATATCATCCTACTATACTTGATAAACAGATTTATTTTTGAGAAAAATATATTATTACACAATGTTGAGTGAAGAAAAAGTTTGCATTTTCAACCCCTGTATAAAGTTCCCTATTACATTATTTTTTTCAGATTGTGGTGTATTGACAAATCATTTTACTCACAACTGTTTGCAGGCAATTACTAACCGGTGTAGATAATTTAAGAATGATGGCAGCTTCCCTGGAAAATATGCATAGGATAGAAGAAAAAAGTGATCACTTCACAAGTTTTGACGAAGATGCTGGACCTGCACTGTAGTCCAGTAAACTTGATACATATTTTAATTTAGACCTACCATCAATCGCTTGTAAATAAATAGTTTTATTTATTGTTATACTAGAAAACATTTTTATGTGATTATATTTAATTGTAGTTTGTTTTAATCTACTGATGTATATATTTATAGCTTTTTCAAATATAATGAATGTGATGTTTGTTTCGGAAGTAAGTAATGAAGGTACCTTTGCATTTTATCAAATGTGAGACAGAGAGGTGCTAATACTCAATAAATTAGATAAAAACTGAAATCAATAAACGGCAAAAAGTAATTTTCAAAAATATTTTCATCACTTTTTAACCTCAAATTAGTCTGTGATAATCTCATGTTTGAGTTATCATTATCAACATCTACTCCAAATCAAAATGTGTTTTCGAATATAATGAATGATTTTCAGGATATCTGAGATTCAATAGTTAATTTCTTAGGTCTTTGATGCATATTCACCAGCGGATATATCAAACTACTGGAATACGTTGAATCTAAATTGAGAAGTGTGATTGAACTACAAGTTATAGTAGAAACATAACCAAAGTTGTCATCACCCAACCAAAATCAAAAAGGAAATCTAAATATACATTACTTTGGGCAGAATATTTCATCTACACATCAATATCAGTTTAAAGTAGCAGCATTCAATACTATGCTTCACAGGCCATTGGATATTCCACTTTCAGAAAGCAATTTTCAAAGAGAACTGTATCAGTATACAAATTAGCATCAACAACAATTACAAGATGAATATTATGGACTCAATTATTTCTTAAAAGAACAGAAACAAGCTTTGAGTCAGGTATATCCAATTGCAAAGAACAATAGTTTACTTGAGAATGGCTTAATAAATCGAAACTGGTCATAACAAATAAAAATCTTACTAAAAATTAGACAAAAATTATTTTCAATATCCTATATTAATACAACTGTAGGTACTACCAAGCACTATGTAGAAGTTAAAAGTATCAAAACGGGTGATTTTACATCCATGAAAAAAATGCATGATGACGATTTAGATCTGCAATAATGATTCAACGGAAGCTTTCAACTTTTCTAACGATTCTTTTTCCAATTATCAACCTACATTGAAGTATAGCAGTTCCTCAAAAACTGTAATGTAATAATATTTTATTCAATTTCTTGGGAGCAACAACCCATTTTTTATATTTTCAGTCCAATTCATTTCCCATCAAAATTTTTAAAATCGATTAATAATTTTTAAACAACTAATTCCTACAACATACATGCTTTGCTGATGACAATACACTTGTGTCGTCATTCCAGTTGGGTTCCAGGACATCGGCTGCGAATAGAATCTGCTTCAATAGAATAGATATAATAGAATATGTTTATTTCATCACATTAAGTACAATAGTGACAAGTCAAACTGACAAATAAGAATAACAATAATTGAACGATAGTTATTGTTATACATGATGATTACATCTAAAACAATTATGGGAAAAAAATAATAAAAAACACATAACATATTAAAATATTAATGTCTCGCATATCAAAATAAATGGCAAGGATAGAATTTTGAGTTTTTCAAATAGAGGACGACAATGTTCTCTGTAAGAAACAATAGCTATGATCTGGATTCCTTTTTTTGCATCCGAAAAGCTTTAATTGCATGTGAAGACTGACCCCCATAAAAGTATGACATATGTTAGGTGGCTGTTAAAAAGAAAAAAGTATGTATGTAATACCATACTTTGACTAAGACACATTTTCAGCTGTCTTAGTAGGAACAGTTGTGTAGAAAGTTTTTTACACAGACCAGCAACATGTGCTTTCCAATTTAACATGTCATCAATTTTAAACTTTAATAGTCTTGTACTGATTCACGAATATCAGAATGTGAAATAAATTTCAAGACAAATGTTTGATATTGATGAAAGCGGAATGAATGAAAATATCGAATTCTGGTTCACACAATTGTTATTCTAAACAGTCTTGGTATATATCATAGTTTAATACATAATTCAAATCCCTTATGAAAGGTCACACACATCGATGATGCATGGAAATGTTTGTTTTTGTAATGATGATTTTTATTTTGAATAGTATAAGCAAATTGGATAATATTTGATTTAGGTATCAGTTTAATTCAATCTCATTTATGTTATTGGTTCAAAACTATAAATTTCATAATATTTTTTTGATTTATGATTTCAGGCGGTGGTTCCTGTGCTCAGGAAATGTATTGTAGTCTGGATATCAAACATTTACAATTAGATTCCTTAGGCTTTATCCATTGTGCAAGGTTACCAACTACGGGGTTGTTTACTTTATGTACAAATCTGTTTGATACTACTTTGAAATTCTTCTCTTCCAATTATAAGGATGTAAGTATGAATACCAAGGAACTTCACAAATATGTACAACGTAACATTTTACTGTAAATAATTTACCATAATTTCAGAATAACATGAAATTTTGTAGTTATTAAGTAAGCCTCGTAACTGTAACATAGATGAAACTACTTAGAATATTATTACATAAATTGACGCCATCACAAAAAATTCATTTCATGAGGTATTACATTTTATATTTGCTCAAATCCAACTCTTCAAAACACAACACTGATTGTTTACATCATTTTTATATTATGTGTGTCTGTATGAGTCAATATTGTATATAAACTGGTAGTTTCCATTACTTCCAACTAAATTATTTATGTATGTATATATACATACGTATATGTATACATATATACTTGAAAATTACAGGTGATGAGTCACATTTTTTAAACCCACGCAAACAAAAAATGGAAAGAAAAAAATTTCCATTATAAACGATGGTACTTATGAACCTGAAAATGACAACCTGTTTATTTTACATCAGAATATACAGGGCATCAGAAATAAAATTGAAGACATTGAAATGTTCCTCACGACAAAGATCAACAAACCGGATGTGTTGTGTTTCACTGAACACTGGCTTCAGCAAGATGAACAAGACCTCTACAAGATTGAAGACTATGAAGTGACGTCTTTCTTCTCAAGAAAAAATATGCAACATGGAGGTACCTGTATATACACTGCAAAGGGGCAATCATTCACACAAAATGAAGAAATTGTAAAAAAGAGTGCGGAAGGGCATATTGAATGTGCCGCAGTGCAGGAAAATAATAATAAAATATTAATTATATGTATTTATAGAACAAACTTAGGAAACATTTCAGTATTTTTCGAGAAGCTGGAAGAAATATTAGAATATGTGACTGAAAAATGTATGACTTTTGATACAGTAATATGTGGGGATTTCAACATAGATCTTTTAAAAAAAAATAATTCAACAAATCAATTTATAGACCTTATGAGTAGTTTTAACTTCTCACAAACCATTTTCGAGGCTACCCGCGTAACGAAAAAAACTGCCACTCTAATAGATAATATCTTTGTAAATTGTAAATTTCAGCACAGCTCAGTGGTTATATCAGCATTATCTGATCATCATGCACAAGAAATATCAGCCGGAATACGATCCAAAAAAAAACAAAAAAAAACCGGAAAAAAACACAAAAGAAAAGAATATTTTCAGAAAGAAAAATTGAACAATTTCAAAAAGAATTAGACGGAGCAAAATGGGAAACAGTACTAGGAAAGAAAGATGTAAATGAAGCTTATGATGTATTCATCCATAAATTAACAAATGTCATAAATTGCATTTTTCCTGAAAAAAGCATTGGAATAAATAGAAAAAAGAGAAACTGGATAACGCAAGGTATTAAGATTTCGAGCGAAAATAAACGCTATTTATTGAAGCAGATGCTAGTTGGGCAGGTGGACGAAAAATTCTACAAAAAATACACTAAAATCTTAAAGAGAGTAGTAAAACAAGCAAAGCGCATGTCAAACAATGAATATATAGTCAGAGCTGAAAACAAAAGTAAAGCAACGTGGAACATGATAAAAAAAGTAACAAAAAAAGATGATCCAAAGCATAACTTGATAGAAGACTTTGAAATCGCTCCAGATGAAGAAAAACGCTTTTTAAACCAAGTCAATAATTTCTTCATCAACGTATGCCCTGATATAGACTCATTAAATGTGGATTACACAAAAATAAAGCAAAATAA
>WOGP01004244.1:0-14223 GCA_015342065.1 Leptinotarsa undecemlineata | reverse complement strand
GTAAGTCACCAAAGTCAACTACACTAGCTTCTTTTTGTCTATTATGAAATCGTATACATTTTGTTTTATTTGTATTTAGATAAAGTGAGTTGGCTCTAAACCACTGAGCCATATCGAAGGAATTTTTTTTACATTTCTGACGTATACAATATTATTACATTTTTTGCATACTTTTGAAGAGAACGATGTATATGACTGATTGCTAGTCGTCGCCATCTTGCCAATGTTTAATGTTTAATGGTACGTTTAATGGTAAGAACTTATCCATCCTTAGTTCGCACAAGTTTGGACATTTGAGGGTTGAAAGCTCGTAGGAGGGCGACGGATTGATGGACAAAATACTGTAATTCAGTTGAAACATTCCGGGCAGCAACCAGTCAATAAATAGAAAATAAGTCATGTGAAATCGATATACTTAATTGTGGAGAAATTTCATTTTATAAGAGGATATTATAATTTTTCATTACACAATCTTCAAATTGTAATTATTTTTATTCAGTTTTCCAGCAACAAATAATATGAAAACCTGAATTCTATGAACCTTTATAACGATTTTATGTTGTGAAAATATTTATTTCTTTCATCAATTGACTCAGGATGAATACTCTTGGGACATCTAGTGTAGAGTAGATCAACTAGTTAGTTCATACAACAGAGAAAATATTGAGTTTTATAGTTTCGAAAAGTTTGAACTGTGTTTTGGAAAATTATTGTTTTCTGGCATCCTATTCTATTTTGATTCACCTTGAGCTCTTTCAATATGATTGCTCTTGTGAATAGATTGCAAATTTTTGACTTAATGTTTTCAGATTTTGTGGGTAACACTTCAAGGCATGTGATTCTATCAGTCATTACTTGAAGACGATTGTGGATAGTAACAATCGAAATGTCGTGAAGTATTTTGGTTTGTAACCTTTCAATTTTTAATTTTTATTGTTGCTTTGTTGTTGCTTGTATTTTAATCTATGATAATTTCAGTTCATTTGCTTCTAAAGCTAGTTATTTTTCAGCTAATCTGTTTTTATTTTTCATAGATTTTTTTCAGGGATTTCAAATCAATTTATATAATATTAGACAATGGAAGTCTGAACTAATGGAATGCACTACGAAACATTGTCAACCAACCACCTTCAAACAAACGTTGATTTTATCTTGATAATACATTCAATTATGAAGTGATGTCAGTAGTATATGTCCCATAGAAAGCATTTTTTGACGATTCTTGAAATAAAGTTATATTTCGAACTGGTAAACTCTGCATGAAACATGTTTTTCGGCTTTGTCAGGCCTTTGTTAAGAGCAGTCCTTATGTGAAAGTAGCGATTCACGGAGAATTTGAATCGCTGGTGATTCAAATTCAACGTGGTAATTCCAGCGATATGATTGTGTCAAGGCATATTGGTGTCAATTTCAATTCTTAACTAAATTATCGAATCAGAAAGCGGAACTGACTGTCCTGACTTTGTTATATCGTGTTCAGAGACATTCATATTTTTGAGGAAAACCGATGCCTGGGTTATCCTGGCATTGAATAGAACCTGATTACTTTCACCCCAATTCGAAATGACCTTTAGGTCCGCATTAAGATATACAACCTCCTGTTACCGGTAAAGATAAGCATCTACATCTTGAATAACGAGACAAGTGTGCTTTCGTCAGCTAAGCAATATATTAGATTTTTGGTTTTGTCCAATGACTCGTTGATATACAATAAAAAGGGGGTTGGAGACAACATGGATCCCTGGGGAACGATGGTGAAAGTATTCCAAATATATTCATCTCCGGCACCTTACAGGGACCGTTCTCTCAGGAGAATTGAGAGCTAGCCATACACAAACATGATCCGACAAGCCATAGCATCGAAGTTTGACCAGCAAACCCTTATGCCACACACGCTCAAAGGCCTTGGCTCTTGACTCTCTATGTTTTTTTATTGCGTTATTTCAAATATGGGTGACATACAATAAAAGGTAGCCTGTGAATCTTTGTTTCCGGAAGCCATATTGAGGAGTGCTTAATATGTTGAAGCCTTGCAAATAGTCAAGGATATGGTGTTTTACGGTTTTCTCCATTATTTTCGAAATCACTGACAGCAAAGGGACTGGTCTATTGTGGAAGATAATGGAAGATTTTTCTTGCCCTTTTCTGGAATAGACTGAATGCGAGCAATCTTCCAACAGACCTTCTTTGGAGTATTGTTTTCATAGGCATACCCTAAAGCTGCTGGATTTCGTCCATAATAAAGTCTTCCGCTTAATTGCAGACTCGAACATCACATGCAAATTTATAGTCGAAGAAGGTTTGGAGATTTGTCCCTCTTTCATAAATGATTCCATGAGAAGTGTTCAAGTAACTTGGCACATTCGATTCCACCAAAAGCGGTACATATCTGAAATACGCGACGGACTGCGGCTGCTCATCGTTGTGAGGTTCAACTCAGTAGAACTCGAACATCAATAACTCTTTCATTTGGGGAACTGCGAGTATGTAGAATGAACTTCTTGTGAATGTTCTTCCAAATGAATTCAGTCTCCAGCGATTCAAATCCATCGTGAATCCCTACTCTCGCACAGGTACCGCTCTTAGAGCGCCCTAGGGGGTTTGAAAAGAAATCATAAAATATCATACGGAGATACCGAAAATGTAGCAAGATAATCACTTGTGTTCATCATTTTCAGGTATAGTCTTTGAATAACAGATATATAGCACGTCTGTGAATATAAATAAAATACATTGATAAGGACATCACGTAATCAGATATCCCTGTCTACAGTCAGCCCTGTTTCGTGAGTCCTACTAGAAAGTAACCCTTTTGAATCGAATGTATGTCAATTGATAGTAAATTATTAATATGATTATTATAATTCCTGTGATTCTAATTTATTCGTACGTCTAAAAATTGCAACAATGTCCAAATTGGGAGATCTGCATAAAGATATTTTTGCAAAATATGAGAAGAGAAAAAATGTATTTTCCATGATAATGAAATAATGATAATATTATCATGAATGATATATTTTCACTTAACCAAGTTCTTTTTATTCTCCCAGAAATGTTTTTTAGAATCTCTAAAGAATCTTTAGAAACCATAACTCGTTGATTCACTTTTCTACATTGTTCAATTTTTGATCTTTTTTATTCAAGAGTTATTTTCTGTATGTATAGTAACACTATAATGTATATATAATGTATAGTATATATAATGTATAGTAACACTAGCTGTCGCTTGCGATTTTATTCGAATGGATGTCAGTTTTTGGGTCTTCCCAGCAAAATATTTTCATGAATGTGCCCATCTTGTGTCATAAGAATATCGATCATAAGCTATGTATATAGTATATCAATTTAGCCTAATCAACTGAACGATAAAGTTATAGTATTTTTTCAACAAATATTTGACGTAATTTCTCCAAATAACAAGCGCAAAATCCCATGTATTTTCTTATGGCGCTAGACATTTTGCAATTTCTGGTCCAAACAGGAGTGACGAAAACGTGTGACGTCATCGATGCAGGATGGAATGAGTATCGGAGAGATTCAAGCGTGGAACTCCGCCCCTTGGCCCCCTTAGAACTCCGCCTCACGACTCGGCTCCTCAGTATTCCGCATCACCGATCGGCCCCCTTTGGGACTCCGGCTCATCCCTCGGCCCCTTGTCACGTTCCAGTCACGTGATACTATTTAAAAAAGTTTATAGGTATGAGAATCGAACCCGGATCGTCCTCGTATACACATTGTCCTTAGCCTCTACTCCAATGTAAGATATTGAACGTAACTGCGAATGATGGGTATTTATAGCGTTAGTTTTGTCGGGACCCAAATTGACTCATTTTATATACTTGACAGCATTTTTTTTATTTCCGTAGAATGTTAGGGAAGTTGTAATTGTAATTTCCTTATAATCGAGGCAAAGAGAGATGGAGATGGTATCGAAGTTAAGTTCCTAGCGCAAGCAGGTGATGCCGATTGTAAAACGAATCGTTGTTTATTAGACAATATGGTGTTGCCAGTTCCAAAACTAAGCATGAAGGATTAGAAATACAACTCGATGAGAATCGGAAGTGCAGAAGTGATATATTATTAATAATGAACCAGATTTGAGGAAAACAATGGCAACCCAACAGTTCCACCTACGATCCCTCAATATGCACGAAGTGTCTCAAAATACATCATTAAAGAAAAAACATCGCGTCGAAGAGCTCGGGGTGTCTAAAACTACATCATTAAAGAGAAAAACATGACGTCGAAGTGTATAGGATGCAAACATCATAAAAAAAATTACAGTTCCACGAGGCTGTAAGTTTTCAACGTGCGATCCCTCAATGTGTTCTAGGTGTCTCAAAATACATCATGAAAACAAACACTGCGTTGAAGTGTACAGGGTACGTCAAAAAACATGTCGGTTTACAATATGATATCAATGGGTATACAGGGTGATTCGAAATACATAATTGGAGAAAAAAACATGTTATTTTAACAGAAGTCTAGCGTTTCAACATTTCAAAAAGACACTGAGTCTCGTATCTTTGTTAACCAAGATATCATAATCATGAGAAGGAGGAGATGGCACCAAAATTGTCGAGGAGTTATGTATTGTGGGGTTTACATTCGAAAATGGGGAATGCCAAGTATTCGACCGTTTTACAAGCGTTTCGACCGTTTTGTGTGCGACTGTTTTGCAAGCTACCGTTTCGCGTGCTTTTGGTCTGTTTTTGACCATTTTCCGTGCGTTTTCGTCGGTTTTGCGTATGTTTTCGACCGTTTTGCGTGTTTTTATTTGTTATTGTTTCATCGTTATTGTCGTAACCGTTTTTCATGTCTCAATATGACAGTCATTTAGTATTGAAAGCGTTCCTCTAACCAAGTAAGCTCTATCAGGAAATGAGTAAAGTTCATGCTTTGTCATATAAAAATTCATTTTGCGAATGTTCAGACTCCTGAACGGAACCTTGTGGAACATTCAACCTAACTTCTATTACAGAGTGGTGTTGGTCAGCCAATCAAACTGAAGGAATTAAATATCACTCGATTCATCGTGTTAAATGAAATTGAACTGGAGAATGGGGGTCGAATAATAATGATAAAACATTACAACATTGAAAGCGACGTAGTCAGCCTATGAGGTGGTGGCGTGTGTGATGATTTGTGAAAATTATTGAGTTATTACAAAAAATAAAACCGCAAGTGTCAGAAAGGTACTTAGTACAGTACGTCAGATGAAATGATAAGAAATGCAGAATCCATCGACAAAGAAAAAGCAAAGATGGCGCAACATGTCAGGAAAACACTATGCCAAATCTTCGTTAATGATAGTTGAATCTCAATGTGCAATGTGTACACTCTGTGAGTGTACACTCTGTATTCATTTTTCTTTCTGACTACGTCATTATCAAACTTTTATTGTTTCATTTCTATTATTGTTATTATTCAATCACCATTCTACAGTTCTATATTATTTCAACACAATCAATCGGGTGATATTCGGTTCCTTTATTCCGATTGGATGACCAACATCAGTCCGTGACAGAAGTTAGGTTGAGTGTTCCACAAGGTTCTCTTCAAGAGTCAGAAAATTCGCAAAACGAATCTTCATATGACAAAGTATGGACTTATGTTATTTCCTGATGTTGCCTATTTGGTTAGAGACACGCGTAAAAATGATAAATGACTGTCATATTGGAATACGATAAACGGTTACGACAATAACGATGAAACGATAACGAATAAACGCACGCAAAACGATAGATAACGCAAGCAAAATGGTCGCACCGTAAACGGTCGCACGGAAAACGGTCGAAATCGCACCAGATATGGTCGAAAGCATGAGAAACGGTAGCATGCGAACTACACAATACATAACTCCTCGACAACTTTGGTGCTATCTCCTTCTTCTTGTGATGATGCTAACTTGGTTAACAAAAATACGAGACTCGGTGTTTTTCTGAGATGTTGGAATGCTTGACTTCTGTTGAACCGACATGTTTTTTTTTAATTATGTATTTTGAAACGCCTCGTATACACTTAGATATCATTTTTGAACCGACATGTGCTTTTTTTAAATGATATATTTTGACGTACCCTGTACACTTCGACGTCATGTTTGTTTCCAATGATGTATTTTGAGACACCTCGAACACATTGAAGGATCCCACGTTGAAAACTTACAGCCTCGTTAAACTGTAATTTTTTTTTCAAATGATGTTTGTACTTTGACGCACCTAGTACACTTCGACGCCATGTTTTTTCCTTTATGTATTTTGAGACACCCCGTAGACATTGAGGGATGGCAGGTTGAACTGTTGAGTTGTCATATTTTTTCTTAAATTCGATTCATTATTATTTTTATTTCAGTTTCGCGCTTCCATTCTTCATCGAGTTGTATTCCTAACCCTTCATGCTCAATTTTGAAACCGGCTACACTACATTGCCCAATAAATAATGATTCATTTTACAAACGGCAAGACCGGCTTGCGCTAGGAAAGTGTAATCTCGATAAATACCCATCATTTGCAATTACTTTCAAAATCTTACATTGGTGTAGCGGCTAAGGACGATGTCTATACCACGCGAACGATCCAGGTTCGATTCTCATAACTATAAACTTTTTTTAAAAAGGATCACGTGACTGGAACGTGACAAGGGGGCTGATGGATAAGGAGGAGTCTCAAGGGGGTATCCGATCGGTGATACGGAGTACTAAGGTGGCCGAGAGGTGAGTCGGAGTAATAAGCGGCCCAAGGGGCGAAGTTCCACACTTGAATCACTCCGATACCCATTCCATCCTGCGTCGATGACGTCACACGTTTCCCTCACTCCTGTTTGAATACAAAATTGCAAAATGTTAAGGTCAATAAGAAAATACATGGAATTTTGCTCTCGGACCGGCCTTGTTAACTCTGAATATTCATGTTAGATATTACTCGCTTTATGTTCCATATGATATAATTCTCCAAAAGGCTTTTTCTCCAAGTAAAAGAAGATGCTTCCGTGAAATATTCATGTCTGCTATTCAGGCATTGATTATACTGTTACCACGGGGACTATCAATCAACAGTAAATAAAATGAAATCGTCGTTTGTTTCATGTGTTTGGTGATGCATTATCATTCATTGTGATCGAAGGTATATAAAGCTGTGGATAGCTTGTACACTGAAATGATCTCCAAGGTACGTACATTACCATTATATGGTTCTACCACAATTCATGATTTATACTAGAAAAAAGGTGAAAGCTACTTTAGTGTTATCTAAGTATTCCACGTTTTATATTTCATTTGAGTGTCTTGCTTTGTGTCTTGTGAAAGAAGATTGACAAGGCACATTAAATTTGTTTTCGTTACCAAAATGCTTTTGCAACTGAATACTCAACCATTGAAGACCCACAATTATCAATTGTGGATGAAAATTTCATCTAATACTTGTAGTCATAGTGTTACTTAAAAATAATCTGGTAACCAAATGGCGCTCAACGTGAGGCACAAGGAAAAATTGTAATATTCAAACGATACCATTTCTGATCGTCATATTATGATATTATTGTAGAATACTAAGGTAAATACAAAAGTTATATATTCAAAGATTTTGGGGGTATTTCAGTAAGTATATATTGAATTCATTCTTGCTCATTCTGTACGAGTAAAGTAAGCTTGGAGCGGCAAGCATATTCGTAGTAGTGACTTTGTTCTTCCCCGACAGTTCCGATGACCAGATCTCTCGGAGTTTATACTTAAACATGTCACGGAGGAAGGTCTTCATTGCTGTTGCCACTTGTGAGTGGTGTTATTCCACCCTGAGGTGAGTAAACGTCTCTCCGGAAGCAAGGTGCCACAGTTATAACCTCGAGTATTTCTGAGCGCATCTCATAATGAAAAAAGTGAAATGCAAAGAAAAAAGTAATCAACCCTGTTTAGACCAGATATTTTAGTGAAGCGGGTCCGCTAGAGTGATATAGTTATTCAAAGCAGGCTCATTATTTTGTCGGGTACTGCAAGGCATATGAGACAAATGCAAGATGTGCATATATCAAATGTCTCGCGGTAATCGATCCAGGTCATATAGAGATTACGCCTATACTGTATCGAGTTCTGCGATATGCATTTTTTTAAGCAGGTTCTCTCAACATCCAGCGACTACTCTCTTCGATCTTTTCTGCTTCTATATAGTCGGTCAACTAAGGTTAATATTCGTGTGTGTATATGATGCTCGTAAACAAGTCGTAACATGAATTCAAACATGTTATCGGTCTGTATTGGTTAGGAATCGACAAATCATCGCTATTGGAGATGAGTACGAACCGCCCTTGAGTTGAAATATCTGTTCAGATGGCGAAGAGTGCTTGGTAGTGTTTTCACCAATAAGTGTTCAGCTCATTTGGGCCTGGTGCAGTGAAGTTTTCGGAATCCACACTGAGAATTCATTGAGTTCAGTATATTGAAGTTCTCTGCTGAAAGTTTCGAGATGCGTTAGGGATGGAGTGTCAACATTGAGTGATTATGGATCTTCGTAAATGTCCCTTCAGAAGGATTTCACCTGATCAGCGGTCGGCCGTGGTCTGCAGCACGCTTCGACCCTATGTCTGATGGCTACGTCGTAATTTTGTGGTTATTCACAACACTGTGGGCGTAAAAGGCTTGTTGAACGTAATCCATCACACAATACGCATATTGTCTCCCCAATGTGATTATAGCCTCCATTATGTGTACCTGTCGTTTAATCATTCGAACCGCTGAGCCGCGCTTTCGTCCTCTCGATTCGAAAAGCGATTGGACGGCGCTATACACGACGGTGTTGATTTGTCAGATGTTAATCTTTTCTGTAGAAATAGTATGAATTTCTGCTTCCAAACAAGCCAGTTCTTGTAGCTTCAGGGGCCTAATTCAATAGAGGAGCGTGGGTGTTCTTATTATCTATATTGGTGTATATTGGTTTCAGCAGACTGAAGAAGGGCTATATAGACCTGTCGCCAAAGATAAAGTACCCAGTTTCATCACAGATGTACTCTCTTAGCGTGGTCTCATTACTCTCGTAGCAACGCAAAAGGATTTTTCAACCCAAGTTTGCGCTGGTCAGGCCTCACCCCAAAATCCTCCATTCATTCAGAAGAGAGTGCCAGCATCATCAACCAACGACCATTGATCTTTGGGTTCGAAAAGCATGTACCCCGAGCAAGTGCAGTGAGCCAAGGATGACAACTTTCTGCATCTGTTCTGCTAAAATTTTTGCTTTAGTGCGGCAAGCCGGTATGATATTGAGATTCGAAAGTAGAGAGGGAATCATTCCACCAATGACTCCAATAATCAGAACAAACATCTCGACAGACTGGTCTGGATAGAGTCTACGAAGTTCGAAGAGAAAATCTTGATATTTTCTCCGATTCTCGTCCTCTTTTCGGATAATATTCGTCGTGCCGTAAGCTAAAAACTCCACGAAAAATATCGTTTTGCTCTGGTGGTCGAGAAGTACTACAAGGCTTATTAGCTTGTATCAGCCTGAGGATGGGGAACGAATAGTTCCAATAAATTTGGCACTCCTCGTACCCCACAACAGATTCCATATCCCCAAGAGTGTAGGGCAACACCGGTGTCTCGTCAATAGCGTAAGAGTGCCGTACATAATAAGATAGCACTCTTAGGGCCGCGTCTTGTCGATGGATATAGGGCAAGACCGCATATGCTGGACATTCTGATAGCAAGTGCAATAGGGCCTCAGGCGCTTCGCAGCAGGCCCTGCATCTTGTGTCAGGAACCTCTTCACCCATCACGCGACTGTGGTAGACTAAGGTCTTGAAGACACCATCCTGGCAAGCCATGATAAATCCCTCAGTTTTTGAGTTCAGCCCATTCAACCTGAGGGAAGCGAAAATCAGGCGCTTTAATAAAACAAGGTATCCAATGTTATTGAAGAAGACCCCATGCATTGGCTCATCCTTGTGTTTCCGCAGAAGTGAGGTGATCTCTGTGGCTTTTATATGGACCTTTTGCTTAACGGGTTCCAACTCGGTGACAGAGTTGTGGTCATCAGCAGCTCGGTCAGCTGCTTTAAAGAGAAATGGTTCAATTCCTGCTCTCTTATTTATTTATTTATTCATTTGTATCCAAACAGACCTACCGGTCTAATTACATGGATAAACATGTATATAATATTACAATTAATTTATATTAACTTAAAAGAGTTAGACATGACAAATAAAAGTAAAACTAAACTCAACACTATGATTTTTACATTCTTAGTTTCAATTCAACAAATAAGAAAATATATCCAATTAATAATTATAATCAGTTAGTATCATGATTGCAAACTTATAATTTGTTTGATTATAATGTTTCTAAACATATTTTGAGTTATTGACCAATCCAGATCAATGAGTATGTTATAATAATTTTCTAATCTACACATGGTTGCAAGAGGAGTTCTAGTAGTTGTATGTAAAACAGGGATATTAAATGTAACAGAAGAGCGCATTCTTCTTGGAGGTATATTAAATCGCAGCAAAGAAAGTAACGTTGGTGAATTAATCATATGATCTCATGATGCTTCTTAAAATATAGGTATCTTACAAATTGGTTTTGAATTTTTTCTAGCAAGAATAATGTAGTCTGGTATTCTCCTTGCCAAATAATCGCACCAAATTCTAGTTTCTGCCTTACTAAACTATAATACAAAATTTTAAGAGAATGTACATTGGTAAAATTAACTGATTGCCTAATTTAAAAACCTAGCAATCGGTTTGCAGAATTAGCTATATTTTTAATATGTGTAGAAAAAGAGAGTAGATGGTTATAAATAATTCCCAAATCCTCTACCTCAGAACACCGATTTAGGGCCACATCATTAATTCTTTACTCAAATATAACAGGTTCTTTCAATCGCGTAATAGACAAAATACAATATTTATTTACATTAAAATACAGTTTATTTTTTAAGTTCCATTTTAAAATGCTATTTAAATCTTTCTGCAATAGTATACAGTCCCTCACACTCTGTATTCTCTTATAAAATTTAAAATCGTCCGCGAACAAAACACCTTCAGTATGATTCAATACTGATGGTAGGTCGTTAATGAAGAGAACGAATAGAAGCGGCCGCAAATCAGAGCCTTGGGGAACTCCGGAGTTAGCCTTATGGTCACGGACCATGCAGAGATGTGGATCCGAACTTCTGACGGCTTTAAAGGCTATATCCTGTACCATTCTCCCATGTAGACACTCCAAACTCAAAAGTCCACGGCCTCCCTGTTTTCGGGGGAAGTACAACCGTGGAACGGACGATTAAATTGATTTTACCATGTTTTCTCATTCAACAGTTATGTCAATCTAATGATTGAAATAGATGTGTTCTTATGAAACTGTAAAAAATGACTAGCATATAGGGCAATATTGTGAAAATTATTCAAGACACTCAAGACGCTGGTACCTGAAAGAGGTATCTATGGTATCTATATGGATAACATTGTTAGTATATTTAGTTTAATCTTCATCTTGAAGATGACTACTTGGTAATCGAAATACATGTCGAGGTGTTAAAATAACGGTTTGGTGTTGGGAAAAATCTCCAATAATATTCATTATTACACCAAAGGTTCCAAACAGTGCATCACAAGTGGAAAACTGGTGAACTACTATATACATATATTTTCACGTATGATTTGAAATGGGATCCAATAATTTTTTTGCAGCAGCAGCAGTAGATTTAGGAATCTGATAGATAGGTAAGGATTGTCAGCCAATACTTTTCACCAAGTGAGCTTCATATACGGGAACGTTCTTCACTTCGACGAAACTTTACTATTAGAGGTGGAATATATACATACATACACATAGATGCCCAGAGATACCTTACTTGTTCCATCCTGCATCGATTAGGTCACATGTTTCTGTCTCCCACTCCTACTCCGATACACACCTAGCTCGAGTTATGTGTTCCACAAGGTTCCGATCGGATGTCATGAAAAATGCGGAAAATTCAGCTCCATAAGAAAATTTATATGATTTTGGGCTAGGAACAAGTTTGTTTATTTACTGTTGTTAAAAATGAATACCTCAGTGTTTCTTTATTTTTTAGGAAAATGAAAATTTTTCTAGATTGTTTCAGAATAACAGGTATATCGTTGTATTTTTTCGAAGCACTACGAAATGGACCAAATTCAATTTCCTACAACATATCTCCGTTTCTCTATATATTTGAAACTTGGAATATATTCGATTTTGTCATTTCACAACATAATAACATAAGTTGATACAATATTTTCAGAGCTCTTTACGACTCAATCTGTGTGCATTGTAAATCCAGTTTACAATCCTTTGTCACATTTTGAAACATTTGTGAAAACTGATAATCTGAAATAACATTCAACTGACCGCATCCAAATCATGAGATGATTTTCTCCAGCGTTTATTATTCTATTTATAACTTATATATAACAGACATAACTTCAGTTAGCTTTTCACGGCTCTTTTGATGTCAACATTATTATTGGAGATAATTATTATCATTTCAAAGAATCAAATAAAAACTGAGAACCCTTTCACAGATACGTCCCCCTGATGGAGGTTTTCTAATAGAAAGTTACCTAATATAAAAGTTATTTGAGTAAGGGAGGCCAGGAAAATTTCATTACAATCGCAGTGGCACTCAAGATCACTTTGGGGGAACTATTACCACAAATTACATCTGAGAAATCTCTACATCAACCGAATTTTCTCCCGTTCCATCATCACCATGAAAACGATCAGTGGAATTGGGTTCATGCAAAAAAATTCGACGAGTTTATGACAGGAAGGGCAGGCATAACTCACTTTATCTAATGTCTCCTTCGCAATATCCTTTGCATAATATTGACTTCGAAATCAGCTTGCTATTAAGTTGTCAGTGAATATCGATTCCATGAGGAATTCAATACCGAAATATTCAAAAACTGATATATTAGGTATGAGATAATAATTTCAACCTAGTTTCCGGAAGTCGTCAAGTGATTCACGTGCTGATATCTTTTCAGTTTGTTTTCCATTAGCAAATGTACGAAACGAGATATGATGAAATTTGTTTTAGCCAGTTTCCGATAACCAGATAAATGCTTTCATTGTCAGTTGATACGTTTAATGAATTCGCAGAATATTTTAAATGAAATGCAGAAAAAGACTAAAAAGACTATTCAAGTCAATATGCAAAAACACAGGTGTTTCAGTCATAAGTTATAAAAGAATTGAAGAATTTGGTGAAGCATATACTCAAAAATAAAAAATTAAAAAAATTGTATGCGACGTCCACTTTTTTGAAGGAATACATACTAATGTTTGCCTTGTCAATATACCTGAGATGAACTCATTAACCGGTAACAAATTAATCAGAGTTTTAAATAATTCTAAAACAAATGCAGATATTGCATTCATTGATTATACTCTAGAATTGAAATAAGATTTCAGGGACTTTCAACAAAATAATCATTTCATTAAACATAAGTTGAATTCTTTCAAAATTTCAGTTAGAACCTTTATAAAACAGAGGGAGGCATACGAATCGAATCGATCTATTTCGAAATGTATACTGGACTGTTCATTAAATTAGGTGAATCTTAAAATTTTGCGGACTTCGTACATTGAATTAGCGATCCTTTAATTGTACACTCGTAATATATTGAAATATTGAATGTTATTACACTCTGAATCAGAAAAATTGGTATAAACTTTTCACAGAATATCGAGAAGTAGTGAATAACGAAGCTCGCCCACGAAACCCATGAAAATGTTGAGAAATTGAAAAATATCTTTATGAAGAATACTTGAATCACTATTAGAGAAATTGCTGAGGATGTCGGCATATCGGTTGGCTTTCTCCAATTTTTCCGGAAATTTTGGGCTGAAGCATGTGGCAGCAGAATTGCTCAATTCTGACCATAACAATCGATGCATGAACATCGCTCAGGAATTGTTGAATAACATCAATGGCGATTCGAATTTACTTGAAAGGGTCATAACTGGTGAAAAATCATTGGTATATGGTTATGACAACGAAACCAAAGTCTTATGGTTTCAATGGAAAAGTCTCAAAGAGTCAAGAACAAAAAAAAACGTACGCCGAATTCCATCAAATATAAAGGTTTTGTTCCCGGTTTTTTTTTGATTACCGTGGCGTAGTGTATCAGAAGTTCTTGTCACATAGTCGTATAGTCGTAGATATATATATATATATAGATATATATATTTATATATATATATATATATACATA
>WOGP01004243.1:0-14225 GCA_015342065.1 Leptinotarsa undecemlineata | reverse complement strand
TCGTTAGTCCTTAGCTCGCACAAGTTTCTCAACTTCTGAGAGTTGTCGTTCATATGGGGGCGACAGCTGATTAACGGAAAAACAGATTTTAAACAGAACAGACAGAACAGATAATATTTATGTACTTTTTAGCTGTAAATATCACTATATGTGCGTATTTCATATTTTCAACTCATCTAATTTCAGTATCCCGGTATCATTTAAAATGGCGTAGTATAAAGTAAATTGGTATCAGTAGCAAGTTCAACGTATTTTAGCTACTCTGTTACCCATATAAAACTGTTAAGAAACACTTAGTTCTGGGAGTGTGGTATTGCGACAGAGTCGGAATAATTTTAAAGCTATAGGTTTTTACAAAAGTGCCTGTATGAATAAAAGATTTCTGACATATTGTTTGGATGAATATTATCTGTCGGGATGTTTCGGCTAAAAAGTTTCTCTCATCGATTATAAAGGCTAAACGACGGGTTTTAAACATTATAATAACCTTTTCCTGTTTCCAAAAAATTGAACACTAGGTTAGGCGGGATAGTTAAAAGGGTTTTTTTAGTATTTCCAATATACAGGGCGACTCAAAAAGCTTCCAGAAAGTTTTTTTTTGAACATTGTCATTTCTTCGTCTATCTGAATCTCGAACTGAATCTGAAACTATTATATACCCCCAATAAATGTTCAAAATGGCCGCCATCGAGTTATTATTTATTTTTATTTATATATTCGTGATATAAACAGAAAAATCCTCTACAGTATCTACACAATGGAATTATTATCAAAATGAAGGTATAAATTAATACACTAATATATGAATATCATAGTGTCCAAAAGTAAGGATGAATTAGAATTGAATATAGTAACAATAAAAACTGATTATTAGTTATAGAAAAAATGTATCAATGAATTATAATTTATAAAAATGAGTTTTCAATATTTTTTTGGCCGTAAGCTACGATGTATTAAAAATATGGAAGTACCTCATATTACTGGAGTTTTCTCCCAACACCAAACCGTTCTAGATCCACTATTAAGATTTTGATCGTATTTTTTTTAATACATGAATTTTCTGATATAGCTAAAAAAAACTAGCCCAAACCAACCATTTTCCCTTCTTTTACTAAACAAAAAATTATAAAAAAATATATTTATTAAAAATAGAGTATTCGAACACGTCACAAAAATTAAGCATACGTCAATTAGTCATTTCATGTGTGATTTCATTCTTGGTGGCAGCAAATATATATTAGCAAAAGCAATTTGATTTTATAACAGTTATATTAGTGTTTTTGAATTGTAGTAAATATACCATACTATAAAATATTTGGAAAATTATCATTAAAGTGACAATATGGTAATGAAAATAAAGTAGTGTCTTAAACCATTCTAATAAAATAATTTCATTGAAGCTACAGGAAACAGTTATAAAATAAGCTTGAAATAGTTTCATAACTATCATGAAAATCTCGCAGAAATGTGTTATAAAACTGTTACATAACAATTTACTTTTATAGGAAAATGAGTTTTATAATTTAGTTGTAAAAACGTTTCTGTGATAATTTTCTGACTATTTTGTAATGGTTTTTCAATTTTATTTCATTTACGTTTCTATGACAAATTTATAAAACTCTTATTGCCTATAACTGTATTGTGTTCACCGATCATCTAATACAATCAATTAGCATTTTAGAAGTAATTATAAGATACTAATAAAATAAAACTGTTGCAACACCATGGAATTATAAAACAACTCTGCTGGTTGAGTTGCTCTCGATGTCATTTAGGTTTTTCACTTTTCAACATTTAGAAAACAAAAGAAACAGAATATCAACAACCGATGAAAATGTTGAGAAAGTGAAGAAAATTGTCATGGAGAATCGCCGAATTATGACAAAAAAACCGTCGCATGAGCATCTATCAGGAATTGTTGAAGGACGTCAACGGCGATCCAGATTTGCTTGAAAGGGTGATTTGAAAGTGATTTAATTCTCGATCCAAAACTATTTTACCTTCGGAAATACCAAAATAATTTGTTGTTTTGAGAATCTGCCAAAAAAGGAATGCATCTATCCAGTTAAATGAGATTTAACTTTATTCCAATGATTTTTGGAAGTGTTCACCATTCATACAATAATAAGATATATTTACAAACTTATTTCTCATATCATGAAATGTTCCTGCAATCGCCTCTTTTTTTATCCCCAAGTTCTGAAATAAACTGCGATTGTATATCGTACACTTCAGATGTCACATATCTCTTCTTCAAGAACATCTAGAAGCGTAATATAAGGTGATCTACGGAGCCTTTCTAAAAGATCACCTTTGCCTGTCGACTGGTTTGAATAATTTTCATATAGACTCTTCCAAATCAGCCTTTCGTAATAGAGGTAGCTCATCTTCTTGAAACGAAATATCAGTTGAAATTCAAATTTCCTAACCGGTACATGAGCAAACGTGATCCCTCAAAATGGCCAACCGGATCACCTGATATAGCGCCTCTAGATATTCTTGGGCTCTATCTGTAGTTGGGATATATCAATAGTTTTTCATTTTTCTCCACTCAGTTTCCACACTATATTTGTAACTAAATAAGGTAACAAAATAGGAAATGTTGCGGTCCGGCCAAGGAGGAGTTGTTTCCTCTCCTGATATTTCTGCTGCTCAAGAAAATGGATCAAGGAGATTGGCATGTTATCCTGCTATTAATAGGCCGACTGAGTCGCGTCCTGGTTGAACTACGTAGCCTCCTGACTTAGTTAAGAGGTTCGGTAGTTGAAGAGCTAAGAAGTTCTTGCTCTTGATCCGATGTTGGGACCGTTTGGTCTACGTCGACGTAGCTAGGAAAAAAAGCCCCTTATTACAGGCCTTTTTAAAACGAGAGCGCACCTGATATCTAGAAGGTCCTATTTGCTTACAGCACGGATACACACATTTTAGGATGTCACTCAGTTAGGGAATAATAGCACAACGAGTCATCTTGTTCTTCCCATCTCCAGTGGTGCTAGAAGGAGCAGACACCCAATTGCTGAATTTATCACCGTTCCATATTTCACATTAACACACGAAAAGCAGCAACCTATATTGACAGCAAAACCCACTTAGTGAAATAGTATATGTAGAATAATTGCAGCTGTGGGGTCTTGGTCGAAATCTGAGTGAAGCAAAGTAGGACGGAGTTATTTTAAAGAGAACGTTTATTTACGTTATATTATCGTAACGAAACGATCGCTACTCAATGAAAAAAACATTTAAACAAATCTTTTTTTTTTCATTCAATGTATCAATACTAGATATCAATAATCTTCTCAAGACGAAAATTGAACTAGACGAATTATGTTGAAACGTATATCTTTCACCGCTTTTCACACGTTAAATAACTTCATAAATAGCGAAAGCTCTGTGAACAGAGTTTTCACATCCAAATATTTATGCACGATATGTCCAAAAGGTTCTTTGGAGCCTCAGATATCTCGATCAACTTCACTTTGCGGTCATCCAAAATTATTTTGTGGACTTCTTTGTTAATTTTAATCAAGCTAAGCCTTTGCTTTAGCAGTATTTTTTCCATCCATCCCACAAATTGATAGTCCGATAGCTGTGAAATTCGCATACGTGTCATTTGAAGGTTAGAGTTAACTGTAAATCATATGGCTTTAATACTAAAAGTGCCATCTGTGTGTTAGACTATGAACTCTTAAGCCCATCTAAAACAATTTTAATCAAGGCACAATCGAAAAACAATATTTCGATATTTTATCCGAAAATCAATCATCTAATATCATCGTATCCTTTTCAGTATTTTCATGTCTATTAATGACTGTGGAAAGATGATCTACCATTTCGAGCAGACATTATAACGTAGTATAATCGTGTTTGAAGTTATTATCGCGGTTTCGAAATTACTATATCCGGTGTGGAGTAACAATGCGTTCTTTGTTTTGTGCTTCTGATTGATTCAGACAGCAAAGCAAACACCTCACCAGCGCGTGTACACTCGGAAGAAAATTATCACGCCAGATATTTAAAAATGTCATACGCACCAAACGAGATGGAACTAAAATCACGCAAATCTAGATCTTTGGATCTGAAAAAATGAATGTTTCAAATATATAAATATTGATATTCTTCAAACGGCATTTTTTGTGGAGGACTCAATATTTTATACTGTTTTTTGGGGTTTATAACCTTCTACAAATGATATTTTGAAAATTCTGAAATGAATACCAGTGGCGTGGAGTAAATATACCACCACACAGTAAAATAAATTTTATTGAAATTGTGACATTTTTATTCGAAGACATAGAAGGACACAAATGATTTTGGAAGAAAAATCACAAACTTCATTAGTTCAGACTTACATAGTGTAATATGATATGAATGCAAATATCTGAAATAACAATTGAAAATTAAAATAAAAAAGAATAAATGGAAATAACAATTATATTGAGCAAAAAAAGCTTGAAAAGAAATTACAACAAAATAAAAATCAATAAAAAAATTGAAAATTGAACAATTGAAGTGAAATAAAAAATAAAAATTGAAAATTGAAATATTTCTTGCCAAGTTACTTCACGACGTTTCGTGTGTTAATATCCACAATCCTCTTCGGGTGATGACTGGACTTATTCTTCCGAGAGTTGACTAATTATAGATCATTTGAGTGCTTTCACCTATCCTCTCCGCTTCAACGATTTGTGGAGAAATAGACGTTTGACGGAAGTTGACCATTTTCCGCTTTATTATGGGCTTCCATATGTTGCGTATCTCTACGCTAGCTTGTCTGAATGCGTCGTTGGACAACATGTATGCAGCTTCTTTGAATTTTATCCTTAACCAATTGTTATCCCTGTGGATGATCTCAGCTTGGAACCATTTGATGTTGTTGATGGTCCAAACATAGTCTGCTATTCCTGATTTGCTGGTTTCTCCTTGCTGTGTCTTTCTTATAATCGGCAATGCGGACTTTCAATGACCTCTTAGTTTCACCGATATAGGATTTGCCGCTTTCGTAGGATATCCAGTAAATGCAATTCTGGGAATCGCAGTCCGCGTTTGGTGGCCTGGAATACGTGAGAGTTCTACGAACGGAGTTCCCGGATCTGAAGCATCTTCTGATGTTTACTTGGACCCATTTCTTCTTATCCTTTCCGACATTCTCTTCCTTGCGATTGACTTGCTGTCTTTTAGCCAAAGTCTGTTCTACCATCACTTCGGAGTAACCACTCCGTTGAAGATGATGCCTAATTCCTTCTCGAGACCTTCCTTCGTATTACAGCATGGTCTACTAAATTCTTGATGATTCCTCTTTTGGTAGATCGATAGTGGTTGGATTCGTGATTCAGATACTGACCCGTGTGAATGGGTTTTCGATATACAGATGTTTCCCACTCAGTGTATTATAATGTAAATTCGTTTTGAACTTCCTTCTCCATTGTGAAGGTGATGGAAGGTGAAGGAAGGACACTGTTGGTGTGATTAAAAAAGGTATCTAGTTCTGTATTCCCTTGGTTCCATATTATGAAGGTGTCGTCAACATATCTCGTCAACGTCGTGAACATATCTTGAATAACAATAATTGAATGTATGGAACATAATGATTTAATCTAAAATAGAAAATTAAACCAAGAAGTTCAAATATAAATAAAAGTTCACTTCAATTGTAAAATAAACTAAAAAATATCAGATAAATAAAACAACAAATTCAAGCAAGTACTTTGTATAGGTTATAGGTGAACGAGGAAAGATTCTTCCATTGAAGGTTCAGCAGACCTTGAAATTTGAAAATTGTTCGTCGCGACGAAATAATTCGCGACGCGTCGCGAATTATTTCGCCCGTTAATATATCTGGGGGAGAAGGAATGCAAACAATGTCAATTATATCTACTGAACTTGTATTCAAAAAACACTTTATTGTGTGATTTTCACTTGACAGTTTACAAAACCGCGACACGTGTTTCGCTATACAATAGCTTTTTCCAGCGTCTCAATACGCTGACTCATACCACATACAACTGACTCATACCACTTAATCTAACTCTTCAAACTATATGAACCCAATGAGGTTCCTGTTGTATGGTATGGATTCCAAAGAGTGATTATACAATCTACTTCATATTACCATCAATATTTTACAACCATTCGGATACGCAATACAATCCTTTCAAGGTGGTTCCATGTACCACCAGTTATAAGTTACGGACTACTTGTGCATGTACAATAAGATTGTATGAGTTGTTTTGAATATTACCACTGACAAATCAATGATCCAACGGCAGACATCATCAGTGGTCGACTTCTAGGCCGAAGATTATATCACGAAGTCTCAGCATGTCTCAGTCTTTGCTGAGACTTCGAGATAGCACCTTTGTCTTTGCAGCCAACGCGCATATTACTGATGTTGTTTAATGCAGAAAAAGACGAAACTTTTTCAACTACAGGTTCAAGGCTCCTACTAGCCTGTATTTTGTTCTCTTGTATCGGTACTTCGGCTTTGAAAGCCTATGTTCATGAATCCACCTTTACTGTATTATTGTTATACTTGCAATTCATTGCATGGTTTCATTGCAAGATATGGTGCTGATATCAGCTATGCACAGGATAATAACGATATCTGGTGTGACTGCTACATTAGTTATGATTATGATTACAATAACAAAAATAATATTTTCCTGAGTGCTACATTCCTGAAAGACCATGCTGAATAGTTTTCTTACGAGTGAAACGATCTAAAGGTTGAAACTAAGTGAAACCCATTACATCTACTTTATACTTGATGGGTCTAACGTGATTTTATATTAAACTGAATGTTTTATTATTTTGTTTTCTGAAATACAACTAATCACGAAAAGTTTCATTTATTCAACTGAAAAGATAATTCAGTCTCAGCCAGAAACAGGGGGTGATTTTTTAAGAGGTATTTTATTTGATTTTCAAAACAACACAAAATTTTAGAAAATTGATGAAATCTTCATTGAAATCTATAGAACGATCAGTATAATTTAATGTTTGAAGATGATTTCATGCAAATATTGTCCGCAGCTCCGCTTTAGATGGTCTATGCGCAAGGTCCAATTTTGGCACACTCTCTTTAACATATCAACCGGTATTTCACGTAAACATTTTTCAATATTGGCTTCCAGAGCGTCAGTCGTTGCTGGTTTATTCCTGTAGACATGAGCCTCAACATGATCTCACAAGAAATAATCCAAAAGCGTTAAATCGCATGATCTAGACGGTCAATTGACGGATCCCAAAGTGAGATAAACTGTTCACCGAAGGCGGCTCTTAATTGGGCCATTGTTTCGCTTGCCGTGTGGCATGTGGCACCGTCTTGTTGAAACAACATGTCAGGCATGTCCAATTCTTCCATTTTGGACAACAAACCATCACACGGTAGCGCTCACAATTCATAGTAACGTTCCGGCCATTGTCGTCTTTGATGAAGTATGGCCCGATGATGCCACCGACCCATAATCCACACCAATCACTGACTTTTTCGGGATGCATCGGTAGCTCTTGCAATGCTTGTGGCTGGTCTTCTCTCCAGATTCGGAAATTTTGCTTGTTAACGTATCCATTCAACCAGAAATGAGCCTCGTCGCTGAACACAATGTTTCAATAAAAATGTGGTTCTTCCTCCAACTTTGCCAAAGTCGTGTGGCTTCTATTCTTGTACCAGTTGTATCTTATAAGGTTTTACACCCAAATCCTTTCGCAAAATTGTTCACGTAGTGGAGTAACAGAGCCACAATTGCTGCGAACGGCGGCGAATCGACATTTCACGGTCATCACGAACACTGTCGAATACAGCTGCAACATTTTCTTCGGTTCTCACTCTACGTATGCGTGTTAGTGGTTCAATGCCCAATAATGTAAACTGGGTTTGAAATTTAGTCACTAGCTTCCGAATAGCTCCCTCAGTAGACCGACGATAATGCCCATAAATTGGAAGAAGTACACGATGCACTTTCTTCACCGAGCATGAATTTTTATAATAAAATTAAATAATTTGCAAGCGTTGTTCATTCGTAAGTCGATTCATGGTTAAATTATAGACCAAACTGAACAAGTTTGACAATGACACAAAACACGATTCACGTGTGATCTGTCAAAAACAGTGTTGCCAAAAGGATACCAGCAGAAAAATCACTCATGTTCGACACTAATCACACCTCTTAAAAAAGTCTAGGGCCTAGCCTAGCATTTCATTACGAGTTGATACAACTCGATTATCGCGAATATACATTTCTGTACTTATCGATGAATCGGTTTATGAATGGAGGAACCCATAAACTCACACATATGAATCAGATACCCGTATCAGTTTTTGAAACGTGAAACAATGGCACGAGATTAGATCCCGAGTCCGATAAGGTCGATTAAAACATTTTCCTTCATTAACAAAATTACCAATCTAATCTAAACGGGATGTTGGCAGTATAAACTAATTTTCAACTGTTTTATTTATCGGTTCCAACGTCATCCATTCATACCTGATATAATGTGATAAAACAAGCGATTTCGATTATTCGTGACAGTATGAATGGAGTTTTTATAATGCGCAATCATCAAGATTATAGCTTACCGTTATTGTTCATGATTACTCGGAAATTAATCATTTCGACGATAAATGTTTTGAAAGTGCTTGCATCCGCGTTTTTGGCCCCAAATAGTTTCGTAAACATTTGCCGTTGCCGTTCCACGGCTACCAGAATTACGAAGAATTTTAATCAATTTATTTGAACCGTGATTTCATCACATTCGTGTCTCATTTGAAGACACATTTTACAAAAGTGGTGATAATTCCATTGCTTCGGTTGAAATACTTTTAACGGTAAAAATTTTGATTTGAAAATAATAGGTGTTCATAATGTTGCGTAACAAGGTATTATTTTCAGTACAACAGTGTTTTATCACTTGTCGCTTGCAGGGCGCTTTTTTAATAGAACCTCTCTTGATAGGTATTTAAGTTCTATATCCAACAATTTTTTGTTTCAAGATATCGGATTCGCCGTTCCCGAGTTAGCAGTTTCATATTATTTTCAAGAATCTGCAGAAAAGCTAACTAATAATTTGAAGAAAAATTTTTTTCAAAACAAACTCCAGTTCATTCCAATACATCTGTATCCATATCTGTAAAGTAGAAAGGGTGAGTGTAGACCCACATCACTTGGTCACATGTGATCCATTGTACATCCTCCCGAAAAGGTATCCTTCTAGGTCATCGTGCATCCTGTCCTCTCCAAGAAGGTGGACAGGTCATTAGGAGACATCTCCTTTATATTGGCAGGTGTAGGCCAAGACTCGCCGAACACACACTCTCTTTGTCAACCTTGAGGTGTTTCACGGTGGCCTTCGCGAAGGTTTTGGAAGGTGCAGCGACATTACTATTGTTGCGCGGCTCCTTTAACTTTCTTGGGGTTCCCTCCCTGGAGGTGCACAAGTGAGGGAGCTTTCCTGCAGGGGCAGTCGGTTCCTTGTCTTTATTTAAGGCGGAGATCTTGGCGCCCGCCGCATGAAGTGCCCTTGCTGTAGGAGGTGGAGTGTGAGAGGAGGATGGTGCACTTATCAGTTGCTGCCACTCCTGCCTCCTTTGCTCTCTTTGTTAGGATATAGTCGAAATTTATGTTGTTTGGGTTCAAGTGAGTTTTGGAATTCGTGAAGAAAACGCACCTCTATGAATAGTACGAAAGAGATCCGTTGGTAACACTGCTCAAAGTGTCGCTAAATGGACTTGGAAAGTGGGAGGTTTCCGGTACGGGGACAGTCTTTCGAGAAAGTTGGTGAAAGAAGGTTGAAGAAGAATCGTCAGAGTGAACGACTGAAGTCGTTACGCAATATTTCATATCCGAAGATATCTGCAGGTTTCTAAAACCATCCTATGTTGGGAATTATCTGGATTTATTGCTGCGTTATAGTCTGAGTGAGGCGTTGTGGATTGTAAAGACGTCGTTGATTGTTATGGAATTTTGGGCAAATTGCTCACTCAGCACCCGATCAGGGGATAACAGCGGCTGACACACCTTTTTCATAGTTTTAACACTCCTGGTTTATTTGAGAGGAACCTTTGTGCAAAGATTCAGGTCCGAAATACATCGTTTGGAGGCCGGATTTGCTTCGGAAGCTCTTTTGAAGGACCATATCACTTTTTGACAGACTGAGTCCAAGTGCCGAGGTCTAGTTGGAGGGCAGGGAGATTTTTCGTAAGTCGTGCGTGCTGTTTTCAGTCTAAGCTTCATTTGGGAGACTACCGATCCAAGAGCCTACCCCTGGATGATTTGTTGGAGGTTCCAAGATCTAGCTATTCCTGTTCCAGACCCCCCCGTTAGAACCACAAGTCCATCCGGATTCAGATAAGTGTTTGAACGCAAGAGAAATATACTTCTATTTTGGTTTATTTATTAGATACATAATTTTTTTGAGGGGCCATCACCCTGACATCATAGTTCATTATTTTATTCATCAGATATATATGTTCTGTTTAAAAAAAAAGGCCGTCACCCTGGAACTATAGTTCATTTCTATCTTGTCAAGTACGTAAAACTGAGTTGTAGGTAAAATTATTATGAACTTGTGAAATATCTGTGAAATATCTGCAAATTGATCCATTCGCCGTCGTTCGCTCATAATCTGGTGTCTTCATCAAAGCATTACTTTCCGTATGGTATAATTTCAAATTCACATATTAATGCATTACATACCGAGAGAAATAAATAAACCTCTAAATTAAATTTTATTTGTTCTTTATACACTATTTTATTCGTTGTAATTCAACTGAAGATACATGTGACTCATTTGTGTAAACGTTGCGATGTGGCACAACATGAACAATTGAATTTTTTTTGTCTTTAACTGTACTCGTCGTCCCTTAAAATTTTATTTGAATATACAGGATTACATTTTTGGGAATTGGCTTTTCCCTTTCTGATTTTCGAGTTCTTTAGAAACAAGCTAAGATAGAACCTGCTGTGGAAGGAAACTAGGTGGCACCCTCATTTTTGTACAGGCAAGGTGACATTTTATCTTAATCACCTAAACGCTCACCTGTAGAATACCCACGACCATCTCCACTTCAAGCGTAGCCGCGAGCATGCAAGGATTTTGAGTGTCGGCCCCCGAGACAAACCTTGTAACATTTTTTTCTTCCCCTTTTCAACGGGGGCTTGAGACTACTTACATTCTTTTTATTCCCGCGCGTGAAAAACAAACTCATAGGTCCACGTTTTTCAACACCTGAAGAAGCAGTTGCTGCATTCAGAATGCATGTTTTGGAGATACCTCGATCAGAGTGGCAAAAGTACTTCGACAATTGGTTCGAACGCGTGCAAAAGTGTATAGATCTTCATTGGGAATATTTAGAAAAACAATAAAGTGATTTTTGATGATTAATATTTGTTTTTGTTATACAAGGCAACCCTCGTAATATAATAATAACATTAAAAATTAATTGGTGCTCCGGAGCAACTTTTGCGCATTTCCTTTTTCAGGTGCAGGAAAACCCGGAAAAACCTGCAGCACCATATAATCTGAAGATCTTGATCTGCCAATGTCCTTTCTCTCATAAAACAAAATTTGGGGTGTCTCCAGAGGCTCTAATAGATTCAATACATCGCCAGAACACTTCGAGATACGACTATCGTCAAACCTAAACCATACCGTTTCGTCTTCGACCAAGGTGCAATAATGACCAAATTCAACGCCAGAAACACAGGAAGTAAAAGTATAAATATGATATTAAATTATGGTACTTTCATAGGTATATTAGAGTGAGAAGTGTAAATGTGCAACGGTATAAAAGGAAAGTATAACAAATTTTGAACTTAGGATAACTATTGTCGTCTTTATTTTTTGATAAGGATGTTATGAACGATGTCCCTATTGATATTGAGTACATAATTTTTGAAGACGATTTTGAGCAGATCAATATTATTTATTGTATAAATGTAGGTCTTATACATGTCCGGTAAGAAGTTGAAGATTTTCCCACTGTGGTAACTGTATGAGTGTTTACCGATAGATTTTTTTGTTGCGTTCACTTGTACATCACTCTTTGATTCAGTGCGGACATTATAATCGTGTATCGTGTGTCGAAGTGTCATTTTGTTTTTGTAGATATACTAGATTGAGTTGTACATCTATATTTGTCTGATATCGAGTATGGAAAGAATGAAGAAGCCTTTCAATCTTGCGTGCAACAATTCAATCGCTACCATATCCAAGGCCAGCAAATTATTCTACAATAATTTCAAAACAATCAACAGCAGCAGAACATCAGAATCCAACGATTTGAATAATGGGATGGAATATTTTGAAATATAACAGTTGAATAAACTGAATTTTTTGTTATACCTGATTTGCAAACTGGAACATCTATTAAATCAACACACCAAGATTCTGGACAGTTGGATACGATGTCTATGAACAATCGAGGGTTAAATATTCCAAATTTCTAAACTCCATGGATTGAAATGTTCATTTCAGAACATCAAACGCTTCGACCTGCTTGCAGATACCTTACCATTATAACGAAACATTATTGTCTTTCGAGGTGCCCTCAGAAATCATGTCTTTCAATTAAATTATAACGATACGCTCCATGCGGATGTTATTCTCGGAACATGTTGGGCTCAAATTTAAATAATTGTCTTTGCTATTCCCGACCCATATTGCACAGATAAGAGAAAACCCAACTAACTCATTTTAGGGGAGAGAATGAATTTGAACTTTCGGTTGTCGATTCTTCAACCATTGAGAAGCTACAAAATTGAAGATCAAGAAAGTTGTTACATGTTAAGGAAGATATACTACGTGAGAAAAAGTTGAGGCTTCCAATAATTCATTTCGAGTATGAATTTCGTGATCTACAAAATAATATCATGCAAAATATTGGTTAGGTATTGATCTTGCCGATATGAATCTATATTAAAACATTTTGTATATCTGCAACAGGATAAATTTCGAAATATTAAACTCTCTCAATTATCTACACATAGTCTGGGTTACAAGATTTTTTCTTTGGAACTTCTGTCCAAGGGCATCGAAAATTATGATCCTCTAGCAACTTTTTGAAAAATTTCAAGAGGGGCTCGAAAAAATTGAAAAAGTTATAAACTAGTAAAAAAAAGAGGATTTGGTTTTTGCAAATATCTCGGACTATATTGAAGATATCCAAAAACACCTCAAAGAGGAGAAACTATTTAAAAAAAGTCCCTTCTTCCGGAAATCGCCGTCCCGGACAAGCTGACCGATACGGACCTTTGAACAATAAAAATTATTTTAACCTATTAAATATCAGTATTAAGAAAAAAAAATCACATACCTTCTAGACACTTGAATACATGAAAATTTATGAAAAAAATTTTTCCTGTGATTATTTTATTAGATATACTTTAGTCAATTAACTAATTTTTAAATTCACATAAAAACCCTGATAATTTTCAAACAGAAAAAAACTAAAAAAAAAAGATTTTCTTGGAAAATCTTCAAGAAGTGCAAAAATTGGAAATTGGAAAAACAAAAATAAATTGATTTTCACTATGTTATTAATGAATAATCAAAGACGTTAAAAAGTGAAAAATTGAACTAAAGCAATGAAATTTTTTTTTATTTAAATTTATTCGTGTTCTCATTATTTGAAGGTACATGAAAATATTTTTTTTTCATAAATTTTAGCTCTATTTGTTCAAAAAATTGTTATAAATGAATATATTGTTGATGATATATTAAAATTTTTTTGGAAGAGATTTTTATCAGCGATAAATATTATAATTTTTGAAAACAAAATCGTTTCTCAAAACAATTTTTTATTGCTTAAAAAGGCATTTGTTGATTAACAATTTTTTTGCTATCAAATATGAATATCGAAGAACGATTTTCTAAAAATCATTATTTTTTTTCTCTTTGATATTCTGAAAAAAAACTTTTTCTTATATTTTGTTAATTTTTTCAATGAAAAATTTGTTTGAAACGAATACATTTCTACAATATACTTTTTTTTGTTACCAAAAAAAACAAACATCCATGTGTCACTTCTTGTGTAAAATAAGGAAAATATGAAAAAAATTGTAAAAATGGAGAAAATTTTTTTGACTCAAAGAGTTACACATGGTTGTTTTTGTTTTTTTTTTGGTAGTAGGTATTTGAAAAAATATATCGTAAAAATAAATTTGTTCAAAACAAATTATTTATTACAAAAAATAAAGAAAATATAAATAAAAAAAAGTTTTTTTTCAGAT
>WOGP01004242.1:0-14225 GCA_015342065.1 Leptinotarsa undecemlineata | reverse complement strand
AGAGTTACTTATTTTCAAATTGATTACTTCCTTCCTTTCTTTGGAAGATTCCCTTATCCTTTTTTTGTATCAAGATGGACTAGTACAATGCCAAAAACTTTCTTTCCCAACTTTCTTAGAGTTTTACATTTGACAAATAAAAGCCCCCTGAAATATAAGAATGCCCCACCATCAGTCACCCAATTCAGAATCACCGAAAAAAATCTACCCCGGGAATGAACATCCATATCGTCAGTCGAACCGGTTCATTATTATATTAATAATTTCCGACACCTTTTGTGGCCGCCATATTTATGCTTTTGACCCGAGGTCACAGCCGCGGCAGCCCTTAAATAATCTATTAACTGGATTTATGGTTCAACGGCTATTTCGGTTATCAAACGACTAGTAGCTGTTTAGTTTTTCTAGTTGTTTTATGGGGATAATTATGTAAAAACGGCCATATGCTGGAGGGTGTTATCTGAACCAAATGGCTCCGGGATATCAATCTAAGGGCGGGCGTCACACGTCAAAGGACCGTATTAAACAGAATCTGTCATCTTAAAATGCTATTAGCGACGACGGGAACGAACAGGGAGCGGTTATAAGTGAGTTTGATTGACTTCTGGCGAGAAAAAAATTGATTTTTTAATGAACGGAATAGATTGTATTTTTCCTAGCTTGAACACTTGTTGAGATATGTATCATCATGAAATTAATATTGTCCAAACCGCCTTATTATTCAACTGAAACTTTATAGTATAGTCTATCCATTCCCAATTGTTTGATCATAATTATTCTAAAATCATTGCAGTTCAATTCCAGAGATCCAAAACAGAAAAACTTTCCACAGAACAACTAAACACTAATGATCAGACAATAATATTCCAAGAAAGTTGCAAATTTCTAGGCACAATTGTCGATAACAATCTCAGATGGGAGAAAAACATTACTATGATCTGCTCCAAATTGAATAAACACTACTTCGCAATAAAAAATCTGATAAGTTGTCTTGATGCGGAGGGTATAACTTCTGTGTACTGTACATTAGTCTACTCGACTATAAGTTATAACATTGTAGCTTATGGTTTGGCCAACGATAATACCACAGTCTTTTTGGCACAAAAAAAGATAATTCGCTTGATGATCCATTTGGATTATCGAGAATCCTGCAGAAATATTTTCAAAGAGAAAACTTCTAACTTTTCGAGTATTTATTTATACAAACTTCTGATTAACACCTACATTCACAAAAACAGTCTCATGCAAAATTTAAAATTCCACAACTACCAAACTCACAAAAAAACGACAACAATTACAGAAAATCCTCAAAATATGCAGGCGCGAATTTCTACAATTTATTACTCCATGAATTGTCAAGAAGTTCAAGGCAATCATTTCGAGCATCTTCTGAACTGACCTCAATCTGATTACCTCATATTATGTAGCTAAATGTCAATGTATTCAGGCTATTATTAGAAGTTCAACATTTTGTAGTAGTTGAAGATATTGACATTATATTCTAGGGTTGTGAACTATTTGTCAGGGGCTTGAAGGAGATGTGTCACAAGACCCTTCTTTCCAGTTAATTTTTTCCCAAATGGCGCTAATTGCCATCTTAATAGTTTCATCTGTCAATTTCACTTCAAACTAAAGTCTTCATCATTAATTTCATTGTCCTAAATTTCAATTTTTTGAGTTGGCCCGCTCAAAAAATAAAAGGGGGGACATTGAAGCAATGCACTGTATAATCTTCATAGTATACTCTTCCAAATAACCAGAAATGAAATACTCTTCTCGACGCGCGTTTCAACAACCAAGTTGTAGATGGAAAAAACTGATATGATATTCATCATTCGTATTTTGTAACATCTCGAATGTAACCTAAGAGGAATCGTCATCGTACTATGCAGAATATTTCTTTGCAAGCTAGAACCCTCAAGAAGCTCCCTCAAGAAAAGCATAAATGTCACTATGAGCGAGGATATCATTATTTTACACCTTCCAGAAAGTGTTCGCATAAATATGAAATAACCTGACGCTTTATGTTCTCCATAAAATTCTACTTTGTGTTGAATAATCTTCAAATTGCCTCGGAGCACATTTGAACGAGAAATATGCGTCGGTGGTAAGTGGGAAAACCTCGGGGAGAGAATAAGGAGAGTGCGGTCAACTGGAACAGCGATCGTGATTGATAATAATGATAATAAATGCATTTATTGTAAGGTTACTCAGTGCTACAGAGATACTAACGTAACCTAACGAATGGTATAATTCGACATCTGCACATAATAAATCAAGGTAAAAATTGCTCTTCCATCTTGCTTCTAATCAATATGGAGGCAGTTGTATTCTTTATAGGCTTCTTTCTGGACTAGTCAGTATTTGTTGATGTTAAATATCAAGATAAATAATAAAGATACAAAATAAAAATGTCCACAAAGTGAAAAAAATAGAAAACAAATAAAAATGAAATAAAATGACAATTGAAAAAATTGAAAATGGTCTAAAAACAAGTTACTTCAAGACTTTTCAATTGTTAATATGCACAATCCTCTTCGGGTGATGACTGTCAAACACATTCAAACAAAGTTTTAATATTATGAATGAAAAATACAGCTTTTTAAGAATACAAACAGTTCATTGCACATCAAATGTCTTGAGAAATAAATAATTTTCATAGAATAAAATGCGAAAGGAAAAATATTCACCCTAAAAATATTATTTTATGTGAAAAAGTGGTTCATCTGGAACTGTCAATGTTTTTATTACTTACAAGTTGACGAGACTATTTTTGGAGGGATTTGTTTCCTCATTCCCCCCCTCTCCACTTGGATATACACACAATGTTTTCAACCCTCTCAAATTTTAATTATTTTCATCAACAATTTATTATTGATTGAAAACAATCTATGATAGTTTTCCAATAGGCCTCTTAAACAACTTCATGTGTATAGATTACATATACATTATTGTATTTTGTAAAATTCAAAATATATATTCATAACTACTACTATTATATAGGTAAATTTATAATACATCCACGCAACTCAAAGAAAACTTACATAGCCCCATTGGATTCTGAAGAAAACTCTTTTACAAATATCAAGGCTGTAACTTATTTTGGTTTCTAAACAAATAATGAAGTTTTTCTGACAAATCACAGCTTTCACTCGATTTTCTCCTAAGGATGATTTGTCTTATTTTCCATTCTACGACTATCTTTATACAGATACATCGTCTCCTGTTATTTTATAATTTTCAGTGTTTAGACGACCTGCAACTGTTCTCTACATGAAATAGTGACTTTACTGTTTTCGGAGCCGTCTAGCGTCTGCAACCAGCAACATGATGCATGTGTACATTTCACTTTACTACTCTGCACAATATACATGATTTCGTTGCATAAACAAACTAGAATCTTCATTTCTAACCTAGCCAAGAGCAGAATCAGATGATGAATCTCAAAGCAGTCAGCTGGGAAAATACGAGAGTGGGAAATTTTAATTTTCCACAAAAAATAATTTGGTTTGGTAATTTTATTGCCTGTTTTACATTTAATCACAGTTATTAATTTATATTTTAGTCAGAGCAACTACTGGGTTGGAAAATACAAATGTGCAGACTGTCATAAATCACTTGATTTTCTTGTGTTTTTTTAAGTTGCCGCTACTGATACTCATTCATTTACATTTCACAATAAATCAAACTTTTAAGAGTTTTTCATTGGGTAATTAGGGGAAAATGAAGCCCATTTCGTATTGAATTTCATCTTGGATTAGATGGATAATTAGTATTCATAAATAAACGTGTATTCAAGAGTATTTTCTTTATTATGAAACTACTACGTAACGAACTAATCGACATGAGATCCAAGAGCGTCCAATGCATCTCCAATGGTTTTTGCTAACTTTTTTATTACCAATAACTCAACATGAAATGAGTTTTGAGTGTATTTTATCGAATGTTGATAACCACCTGAATTTAATTTATTTTATTTTAATTATTGCAATAAACTTGAAAGCGATAACATTCACAACGGATTCAATATCTCCCGGAGCGTAGGGCAACACCGGTGTCTCGTCAATACCATAAGATTGCCGTAGATGGTAATATAGCACTCCTAAGGCCGCGTTATGTCGATGGATATAGGTCGAGACCGCATATGCTGGACATAATGATAACAAGTGCATTGGGGTCTCAGGCGCCTCGTGGCAGGCCCTGCACCTTGTGTCAGAAACCTCTATACCCATCACGCGACTGCGGTAGACTGAGGTGTTGAAGACACCATCCTGGCAAGCCATGATGAACCCCTCAGTTTTCGACTTCAGCCCACTCGACCTGAGAAAAGCAAACGTCAGGCGCTTTGATAAGGCAAGGTCTCCAATGTTACTGAAGAAGAACCCATGCATTGGTTATCATTGTGTCTCCGCAGAAGTAAAGTGATCTCTGCAGCTTTTATCTGAGCTTTTTGCTGAACGGGTTCCAACTTGGTGACATAGTTGTGGTCTCCTCGTTCAGAGTCGAAAACTATACCGAGTTCATCAGCTGCTCGGGCAGTTGCCCTAAGGAGAAATGCTCCATTGTTTGTTCTTTATTATTAATATTATTGTTGAAGTTTCATTTATTAGTGGCAAGTATAGTATAAATTATTATCAATTTTATTCAAACTATGCGTTTTAATAACTGATGTGAAAAGCAGCTGCTGTGAAAAAAATAGGTACTACTGAAAAATTTCTTTCTGTTTTCAGAATATGATTCTAACAGAACATCAGGTAATTATAAGCTCTATTCAAATATGCAGGAATATGGAGGGTGTCTCATTAAAAAAAAATTCCATCAATAACTATTGAAATCTCATTTGAAGATAAGTGTTTCACACCATTGAAATCTATGTAAAAAAGTGCTTCGCAAATGTTTTCACAGCAAGGAGAAAATTTTGACAGGAAAAAAATTATAGCAACTTTTCGAAAATGCACATTTTTCGAAAAACATGCTGTAACTCAGAAACAATGATAAATATCGAGATATGCGGTTTTCACCATTAAATTTGTCATAAAATTTACCCTCATAATCGATCATCAGTTTTACTCGACCATCAGGTTTCAAATATCTAGTTTGAAAACAGGAGTTTCCCTTTAAAAATGTCCAGTATGACCCACTCTGTACAAGTATCCTAATGAACATAAACTTTCCAACTAATAGCGCAATCGATATGTCAAAATATTAGGAGAAATTTCATTCGCTATACATCAAACTGACATTTCTGACATTACGATGCATCAAGAGAGATTAGTCATATTTATTTTATTACAATACCTAACATCAGCGGACAAGATTCCTTGTGGTAATCAAGTGCTGCAGATGCCCAAAGGCACAATCAAATATAACGAATACTTTCAAGAAAATATAACTTGCATTTGGAGAATTATCCCACCAAAACACACCATAACCTCGTTGAAAATCATCAATTTCAGCTGCGATAAGTGCAGAAGAGCATTTTCCTGCTGTTTATTGATCTCGAGCTTCCAACAACTTCACCTAAAACTATGCAACCAAAACCTGGAAAAGTTGACCTGGTTCTCGTTGAGACAAAGCGAAATAGCAGTAATTCTCAATACGTGTGGCGGTTCGACAAATTTACGGTTGGATTTCTCGACTAGAAATGAAACGGAGTGCCCGAAAAGTGAATTTCAGTGTTTAGATAGAAGTAACTGTTTCAACTCCAGTGATATATGCGGAAATACATTCATTTGCAACGACCACTCTGATCATTTGGCTTGTGGAGTATGCGACGAAGAATCCACGCGTTGCAACAATTACTCAGATTACTGTTTCGCAATCTCCGAAAGATGTAATGATGCTCTGAACTGCCCGAAGGGAGAAGATGAAATGAATTGCACCACTCTTTGTCCCCAATTCAAATGCCCCCTAGAACAAAAATGCATCACCAGTGAACACATTTGTGATAGAAACATCGACTGCATGGATGGATTTGATGAAAAAAACTGCTTCATAAATGAAACGAAAGCCTCTAAAATCTTGATAATTTCCACGATGCTTGTGATATCCAGTCTTTGTTGCACTTTATTCTTGTGTTTGATAGTTCGTTGGGTAATCACCAGGAGAGATATCAACAGATTCTTAGAAAATATGCCAGAGTTTCCTCTTGAGCCTTTTCAAGGACCAGGGGAAGATGATTCAGAAGCAAGCAGCGGTGAGGCCGAGTTCAGAGCTGGAGGTGAATTTTACGAACATTATTTGCATGCGCTGAAGAAAAGCAATAGGTACTCTAAAGCCATACAAGTCGGGGGAATCACTCCCAAATATTCACACCTGGAACTTGATGGGGACAATGAATTGGTAGTGTTGGCCTCCCTAAATGTCCCAACCGATATGTGCGTTGGCCTGTCCCTGGAAAACTCTTCATCTCTCACAACACTGGAATCTGTTAGAACCACAAATGGGACATGTTCTTCCAGTGGCGATGATGGACCAACACAAATTGGCGACACCAAATCAGAGTTGCACTACAATTCTAGTGAAAAAGTTATTGACGTGACAAGAAAAAGAAATTCGAAATCAAGTACAACTAGTCATCGGATAAATTCATCTTCATCTGTTGACGAACACATATCAAAGCCATCTCACTCAGGTACTTTGGTATTGAGAAAATCGTCAAAAAGCCAGAATTCATGTGAGAAATTAACTAGTAAGGGGGATACTTCTAGATCACTGAGTTATTTCGGGAGTGGTGAAGGTGTCGTGAAATCAAACGCACAGCCACAATCAGTACCTGTAGAAAATAGCAACGTTACGAAATCTAGTTGTGAAATGAAGCAGGATGGAGAACAAATGGATCCTAATCTGGTTCCGAAAGCTGGTACAAACTTAGACAAATTTGAAGCTTCTACTATATTGACCAAAAGCGTATCGGCACCCCTTTCCAGTTCAAAAAGATACGAAAGAGTTAACCGGATATCTAAGTCCATCACCAACGTGAAGGAAAATACCAAAATAAACACTGATGAGATCGAAGTAAATCCACAGAGCTTTGAGCTCCCACTGCGATCTGACAGCAGTCAATGGACCGATATTGAGGATAGTCTCAAAAGAAGCAATATTATATTAGTTAAGACACTTGACGAAAAGCCAAAACCCCTTAAGCGTAGTTGTAAGAAAAAAGTTAGTTATTCACGCAAGTGAGGAATGTGATGAATTTTTGTATTAATTTAAATTTAGTAAATTGAATGACAAAAATGGATTCTTTATTGCGTTAACGAAAATATTTATTTCAATGTGAAAAAATGGATATAAATAAATACAGTGCATTTCTTCAATGTCTCCCCCCTTTATTTTTTTAACAGGTTAACTCACAAAATTGAAATTTTGGATAATGAAAGTAATTCACGAATACTTCATTTTGAAGTGAAATTGACAGATGAAACTTTCAAGATGACTACTGGGCGCCATCTGGGAAAAAAATTAAATGGAAAGGGGGGTCTTGTGACACATCATTTTGAAGCTCCTGACGAATACTTCACAAGCATAGAATATGAAGTCAATATCTTCACCTACCACAAAACGGCGGAACATTTAATAATTTCCTGAAGACAAACACATTAATATCGATATTTCTAGAAATATTCCTTTTTATCTGCCATATGGCAATTCCAACAACCCGATAAGGTTTGTTAAGTTTATAAAAACGATAAAAATATCAGTACGACAATGAACATCGTTATTCAGTTAGAATATTCTCATTTAGTTTTCGTTTTTACTAGTAGAAAGGTACCACGTCAACAATCTCTAAAATGGTCAGTTCTCATCTATTGTTAGAACAAATTGAAGCGATTTTTATTTACGGTGTGACGCGTAACTTTCACGAGACCGAAAGGATTTTCAATGAACGTTTTCCGAATCGTGCTATCGATAAAAAATATTTGAGGGAACTTGTAACCAAATTCACAACTACCGGTACTGTATATAACAAAAAACCCCCAGGTCATCCGTCCATTCCGGAAAAACAGCAAGTGCAAATTGTGTGGAGACTTTTGAAGAGGAATAGGTATCATCCATAAAAAACCAATTAACTGAAGATGACCCTGATCGAAGAAAATTCTGCGAAATCATGACAGAAACCATTGCAAGGCATCCTACCTATCTCCACAATATTTGTTTTAGTGACGAATGTACATTTTTCTAAACGGCATCCCTCACAATTTCCGGGAAACACATACCTAATATCCAGAAAAAAATTAACGTTTGGACAGGAATATTGGGAAACCATATTGTAGGACCTCTATTTATTGATAACAAGGGAACTGTATTTGAATATGCTGGAAACTACTGTTGACCCTCTTATCACTGAAATCGTCGAAGCGAATCCTAATGAATTCGATATAGATATTGTATTCTAACAGGATGGAGCACCACCACATTACTCCAGACAAGAAACTATTTACATACTACTTTTTCCCGGTCGTTGGATTGACCACAGCGGTCCTACAGAATGGCCAGCTCGCTCGTCAGATTTGACACCTTTGGATATTTTTGTGGGCAAATTGAAGCGAAAGGTGTACAAAACTGAACCTGCTTCAATATTGGATATACGGCAGAGAATAATAAATATTTGTAGGGATATTGACGTTACTGTGTTTGAAAATGTTCGACGTGAAATATCGGATAGGCTGTTCATATGTCAAGAAATTCAAGGCATTTCGAGCATCTTCTGAACTGACCTCAAGATTATTATCTCATATTATGTAGTTGAATGTAAATGTATTCAAGCAATTATTAAAAGTTTCGCCATTTTGTAGTATTTGAAGATATTGAAATTATATTCTAGGGTTGTGGAGCATTTGTCAGGGTCTTCAAAAGGATGTATCACAATACTCTCCTTTCCATTTATTTTTTTTTCCAGATGGCGCCCATTTGCCATCTTGAAAGTTTCATCTGTCAATTTCACTTCAAACCTAATATGAATTTACCAAGTAACTTAAAACGGAAAAAGAATCAGAATGGTGTCATATTTTCCATCACATCCTTATACTAGTCGTGACTTCATATATTGGGGTATTTCAAAAGTTTTGTTCATTTTATGAGTCTACTTAACTGTAATATCTTAATGAATAATTATTCAACGTAACACTGGTAGGTAAATTAATTTCGTCAGCATGGTTATTAGTGAAACGTGCGGACGGGCGTTCTTGTGGAGCAGGATCGGATTTCTTCTGTGGAGCAGTGCCGGCTGCTGCTGACGCAATGTTCGGTTCACCAACCGCTAACCACCACACAGTAACCATGGCCTTTTATGGTAGGTTTTCACCTTCGGGAAGTGCCTATGTGGCTCATCGGTGTTCAACCACTGTCCTGGACGTATACTGTTGTAGACAGGATGATCCGTCCCACGTGACGATCCGACCCAAAAAAGGGTCGTTTTGGTTGCGCAAAAAAAAAGAAGAACAAACCACGAAACGTGGCAATTACTGTCGATCGTTCTTCCGTCATCCCACGCACCGTTTCTGATGGGTCAGTCTCCATCAGGGTCATCACATTCTCGTCCTGGACCATTGTAGGTCGACCACTTCGGGGCCCATCTTCGAAGCTAAACTCTCCGGAACGAAGTTTCGAGCTGTTTCGGCAAGCGCTTTGGTTCAATTTGCATTAGTAGAGAAAAATTGACAGAAAATCGTTAACGACGTCATATAGTAATACGCTAAAAAGAGACAAAAAATTTAAGTTGGAAAAAAATTAATAGCATCACTATAGAGTAAGATATGGAGCTTCAAAACCACATGACATTTAATCGGACACAACTTTTGAAATAACCTAATAGTAACCAGAACAAATACTGTTTCATGTATGAAGGGACATACACCTATATCAGGGCCCCACAATACTAGCTAGCCTATGTACCAAAACGCATTATGTACCAAAAACAATTAATACACGTTTTTATCAAACACTGTTCCCAAACAACTCCAACAATCTTCACGATGCGCGTTATTCGAATCTAGAATGCAAATAGATAAAACCTTTGTAAAATCTACATACAAAAATAAAACCCTAATATGCGTCCACCAATAAATTTCACGAATTGAAATGAAATGTCCTAATACCCACCTGTTAGTTGGGAAGGAAAATTTTTTTTTTATTATTTTGAAAACGTGAAGAAATGTTGAATTTCTTCATGTCGACACCTTCTATTTCCTTGAAAAGTTGATTGATATCTCAATGAATATATTGAAGAGAGAGAATATATTGTAACAAATTAAAGAATTAACTGTCTTAAAGAAATTTATTTTTAACAATATTTCATTTTCACAACTAATTTGTATTCAACATACAGCAATTAACGCTGAATTTATCTTCACTGGTCGAATTCTTTGTTTAACCGATCAATTCGCTTTCTGAATACCGACTCCCTCTCTGGACGGGAAGCAGGGTAACGATCGGTAACGATCGTTCTAGATTCATCTAGTGGTCTCTGTACTCGCCTAGTATTTTCCCGGCGAGCAGAACTGCTCCTTTCGTGGTGATGTCATGTTTATTCGCTGGCTGAGATATCGGTCAGGGCCGGCTTCATATTCATTACAATATTTTCAATCCTCTTTTCAAACGAATCAGAGATTAGCTTAGTATATGTGAAACGAATCCCACATTCAATTACTCGTACGGTTTTTCCTAAGTTTATTTCGCAACTTTTCGAGCAAATAACTGCCGCTTTCGAGTTTTTCGTTGGGTTACCCGATAAACAATCTTTGAGTCTTTCCATGATAATGAAACAATCTTCACTTATAATAACTTTACTGATGACGTGTTTCACTAAACAATAGCTTCCTCGGTAACAAATCCACTGAGGAAGCTAATGTGTATCGAAATGCGTTTTTAGTCAAGTTATTAGTGTGAATATTGTTTCATTATTACGGATAATATTATTATTTTCATCGGTAAACTTGTCAGTGTGATGATCATCTTTGAATCGTAACATAGATTACTGAGATTTTATAGACAAATAGTAAATCAAAAATAATTCTTCGATGTCTCATCAAATGTCACTTATTTTAAAATGGATATAGCTCATAAAATAGTTCATGGTAACTTCATTTCATCCAATTTCTGATATAAATTCCATAAAAGCGATAACAACTAGAGAAGATATGATCGCATTTACTTAGATCAGATGAGATTGTACTTTTCATTGTAGTCAAATAATTCCAATTCCAGGTAGCTATTCAACAACGTTCGTCACCAAATAGAAGAATATGAGTCATTTCTTCAAATCTCTCCCTAGATGTGGTTCTTTGCCAATCTTTTATTTCATTTCATCACTTCCTGAGAACGTTTTTCCAAATGGATTTATTCTCCAGCGATTCAAATCCAATGTGATTCACTACTTTCGCACAGGCATCGTTCTTAGAGCGCCTTAAGGATTTTCCTGTAGTGCTTGTATTTTGCCCTTTGAAAAAATTCACTATTTTTGTTTTTTGGTAATATCTGAAAATCAGTGCATTTGTTATTGTAAAATTTCTGGAAATAATCTTCGGAGGCTAAAATGTTGTATGTAGGTTCGTTTTATATTCTAGATGTGCAATAAAAAATATTTTTAAATATTCCAAGAAAGACGCTAGCCGCGGGGAAAAAATGGCGTTTATAAAATTATCTTCAATATATCCTTTATTCCATCTTTCCATAATGTGATCACTATGGCCCCTTACAGCATGCAATTTGAATGAATATTTTCGAAGATATTACAGGTGCAGGGACATAGCGGTTGCGGCGCTATGCGGCTATGTCGCCCTTTAAAGGGTAGCCTTAAAAAACCTATTTGTATTGTCTACTGACAAAAAATCTGTGAACGATTTATATAAAGACATTCTGTAATATATTTAGTATCAATTCCATCATACATCAATTAACTAAATTTTTTATTTTTTCACTACAGTGTTAACATGTTGAACTGATTTTCCCTCTCGTAAATAAATGAATTTCAAGGCCAATCCCTCTACCTGAAGCGCCAAAGAAATTCTGATGACTGAATCATGATGATTCAATATAACTCCGTCTTTATTCGATATCAACTCTGAACTCAAAACTTTTGTTAAATTCTGACTTTCAATTCGGAATTTATTGATTTCCTTCGCAAAATCATTTGTGGCCCTTCTACACATTCATACGAAATAATCTGTAATTTATCTCAATAATCGTAATCAATAGAAACTGTATTTCTTATTTCTCAATGGGTCTGCCCCAAATGCATGATCATAGTATCAACCTTGGCTTGAGAAAGGTTGAAAAAAGTATGATAATGTAATAGATTTGAAAGTTGCTTTAATTACTCGTATACTTATAAGTGAGTTTCATAATAGCTCTAGTATCGTTTCAACTATATACAGGATGTGTGTTGACATGAAATGAAAAAGTTGATTATACATATTATGAAGAGAACCAAATTAGAGCTAGTAGAATCATATAACTTTCGTCCTCGGTCAACTCACATATCACTGACGATGTATGCCGCAGTAGCAGACGAAACTTTTGGTACTTCAGGTTCCATTCGACCACGGCCTACCAGCGAGAATTTTGTTCTCTCTAATCGTGACTTCAATCGTTAAAGCGTGGGTTCTTAATGAACGTAATAATTGCCTAAAGTATTTTTCTCTCTAAAACATGTATAAAAATTTGGAACAGGTACTACATTGTACTCGTAACAATTCAATGAAAGTAAAATGAGGTGAAATTGAATACGATTGTCAAATTGTAGATATTGGTGTTTGTATAGTAACCATTATTGTGCATAGTTAAAGGTGTCGGAGTTCTCAAAGGCCAAAAAGTTGAGATACTTGAGAATGGTGTAAAAACCGAAACCTTGGTCGTATCAATACATTAAGTAAGTGGAAATTAGACAAAATATTTTATCTATATAATTTAATTAGCCAAAAGAACCAACACAGAGAAATAAAGCCGCTACCAACTAGTCCATGTAGACTGGAGAATTTTTACTAACCAAGTTTTATGATTGCCTGAAGAGTCATAAAATTGAATTAGAAGGCATGTCGGTAACGAATAGAATGCGAACAGTCGTGTTGTCAATGTTCAGTTCAGGAACTGATCGCGATTTGAGTGTTGAAATTCGATATTGAAGCAGTTATAATTATTAAAATTTTTTGTTATCTGTTTAAAATGTGACGTCCTTGAATTCTGATAGTAATAACGAGTGTAATAACGCAGACTTTTTCCTGTATAGTGATTCCAAAAGCGATGGTGAACAATGCGAAAAACAGATACCAGTGAATAAGATTCGGATACATTTGAATATTGAAACACAGAGAGTATGTTTCAATGTATATAAAAATCTACATCTTTAGTTTGGTTTCGAGGGAAACAAACAATTACAAGCAACATTAGATTTGATAGAAATGTTTTTCTCAACTGTACGTTTAACAGTCAAAAACAAACCTTATGAACGCAAGATGCGATGTGATACGGGATTAACAAAACCTTCAGATGTTCATCTAATAAAATCATTGAAAAAGACAATATACGACTGTTACAAAAGCAATGAGATTCCTACACAACTGAAATCATAAGGAAGAAATTGAATAATTCGGGCCATTACGTGAGCTGCTGTGACAAAACTCTTCAGAATTGGATAAAGAAACTATGATATAGATTTAAAATAGTCATCGAACGTCAAGCAGTTATGGAAAGCAGACGAATAGTGGAATTGCTTAACAAATACTTATAACAAATAACTAAATATAGACAAGAACAACGGCAAATTTTCTATCTGGGCGAAACTTGATATTACACTCACGATACAGTTACGAAAGGGTGGACTGATGGTTCGAGAATGTGTACGCCTAACATGCCTGCAAACAAAGGATCGCCACTAATCATTGTGCATTGCGGAGGAAGTAAAGGATGGATTCCTAATTTTTTGAAATTATTGAAAAAGTGTATGCCCTTGAGGGTATTGCTGAAATGTATGTACAATCCTTACTGAGACTTCCCAATTATTTTTGTGTTTTCAATCCCATAGAGTTGATTTGGGGAAAATCAAAACAAATCATCAGGTGTAAAAATAATTTTCCAAAATGTGATAAGAAAGTGATAGAGCTAGTTAAAGAAGAAGTATCTAATATTACCAAAGAAAACTGACAGAAAAGGCTTAAAAAATAATTTTAGTTAAAAAAGACTATATGGAGATTGGACACTTCCAAATTAATGGTGGAAATGAATTC
>WOGP01004241.1:0-14227 GCA_015342065.1 Leptinotarsa undecemlineata | reverse complement strand
CATACAAGTGGTGGTGCGGTGTTAGCGATGATCGATCTTTTTCCGAAAAATAGACTTGTTGTTTTTTCAAAGTTTGGTACAACTTCCTTCCAATTAATGCAGTAGGGTCTCTTACGGTTTTCGTGTATTTTCCTTTCTGAAGCACCTCTTCTCGATCTTCTGTTCGTAGGTATCAGTATCCATCACAACAGTAGCGTTTCCCTTATCTGCAGGTAAGATTTTGAGATTTTGATGGTGTTGTCTCTACGTAATGCGTTCAGGGCTCTTCCTTCTTCATTGCCGACGTTAGGAGTTGGAAATGGTTCTCGATCTAGCTGTCTGATTTTTCATCTGAATTCTTCTGCCTCGATCTGATCCATAAGGGAACTGATGGATTCTACTGCAGTTATTATTTACAAAGTGGGCACATATGTTGGTGTAATGGCGAAATTCAGACCTTTTCTCAACAAAGATTCCTCTACGTTCGTGAGCGGGCGAGAACTCATGTTGATGTCGTTGGTGGCTTCATAGTTGTTCTGTTCTCGTTCTGCATTTTTTCAGGGATTTCAAATCAATTTATATTATATTAGACAATGGAAGTCCGAACTGATGTAATCATGTGTGTCCCTGTTCCTCTTACTAAAATGCAACCGAAATGTCATGTTTTTTGTGACCGATGACATGGGTTATGTTGGCTTTGAGGACCGCTGTGAATCCTCCGGGAGAAGGAAATATTAAGAGCACAGATGATTGAGAAACAACGTCAAATTCTGGTGCAGGTGTTTTCAGTTGCAGATCCAGGACAGAGTTATCTACCAGCCTAGGAACTTATGCGACTGTATTTCAAGCACTATTGAATTATGTGCTGAGAGATTGATAAGTCAATGATAATATTCTCGGACATTCAAGCGGCGTTGGAAGCTCTTGGCTCCTACCGAGCAACGCTTGAATTGGTAGCAAATTGTCAAAGTAAGTCTCCTCGATAAAAAGACGTAACAGATTGTCTCTGGTCTGGAATCCTGGCTGTAATGACCTGGATGGCAATGAGACTCATTTGCAAAGAAGTATGCTGCAAGCAGCTTTATCGGACCATACCCTGTCATTGGCTTCGCTTCAGGCTTTGTCAAATAAACATTGAATACCTGTATGACAAGAAGATGTATGGACGACTTCTGGCAGAATATTCTAGGATTGGTTCACTCCAAGGCATTTATTCACCGTTCAAATCTTGATACCAAATAGTTGTTGGACTTAAGTAGGAATAAACTACGATATCTAACAGGCCTTCTCACAGGTCATTGTCATTTCATTCATCATATGCAGAAACTCGGACTGTTAGAAGACAGTGTCTGTCGCTTCTGTTTGGAAAATGATGAAACAGCAGATCACATGCTTTGTAATCATCTGACCTGAAAGACCACTCACCATAAAAACTATTTAGCATCGTTGAGAAATTGGGTTTATTTGGTCGAGTGTGAATATATGTGTGCCATAATAAACCCCTGCGGTTTGCGGTGGAGGGTCAAATCAACCCACCCCACTCTAGACCCAACCTCACCTAACCTAGGCGCTTCATATTTTCAAATTCGAATAAAATAAAGTGTATACGAAATATCCTCAAGATGTTGGCTTTCAGGATCGCTGTGGTATGTGGCAACTTAAAAGAAACCCACGAGAAAATGTCTAACGGGGCCAAATCGAATAATTTTGGTGGCCAGTTGAGTCAAACTTTCCCTAATCAAAAATACTGATGAAGTGTAGCTGAGGGGCAAACTATTGATTCATCTTTCATTTTCTTCAGATTGTGGAAGGTTACGAACCCAAAAAATCAGTATAAAAAAATTACTGACAAATATTTCTCCAAATCTTCATCATTTTAGGTACCATAAATAATCATACTGACATTATACTTTTTCAAATACCCTCAAAAAGAACATTATTGCTCTATTCCACATAGTAGTTAATGAAATGAAAATTTTATGATAGGTGAAACACAAATTAACCACGAGTTTTCTAATATTTAATGTAGAATTATGAAACCCTGTTCCCATTTTTCATAAATATCACTGCTGTACAGCATAAAAACAAAAAAGAATTAACTGCTTATCACCATAAATATGCTATAAGTCGAAATAATAGTACTGTCATACCATTAATGTTCAAATCAGTTGGGCAGAAATCCTTCTGGTGTTTATGACCAAAACTCTACAGTTTGCTTCCTGAAAATTTAAGATGTGAAACAAATCTCAAAAAATTCATTTCCAAAATTGAATTATTTGTCAAGAATATACCAAGACCAAAGATATATAGACAAATATAAATTTAAATACTTACTTTCACGATTGTGGATATATATTGTGTATTGATTTGTTTGTAGTCTGGAATCCTCATGATTGAAATCCCTATATCCATTGATTGTTTGATTTATTTATATTATGTCCAAATGTGTCCAGTTCAAAGTTATGTTTTTATCCAAATCAATACATTAGTTTATTTTGATTATCATATTCTGTTTGAATATGTCCAGTTTAAACTTATATTCTTATCTTTATCTAGTACTTATTTCAATAGATTCATTGGTTTTATTTATTTAAATTCTTTTTAAATGTATCTAATTTGAATTTATATCCCAGTACTCAATTTAAAACATGAATGTCATCCAATGTCAGATTCAGTATTCTCATTCCTTACAGACATGCAGATCATTTTGCCTCATGAGATGTATTTTATTTGTTCACATACAATATTCACATACAAGATAATGACCTAGAAATTACGATTCAAATAGAGTCATTTCATGAACTTCACGATTTGATCTCAACAAATTTTATTTGAAAAATATATATCACATGTTTAGCTACAGAAGCTTCATCAAGTGATATCATTTAAATCACTTGATAAAGTGATATCATTCAAATCACTTGATGAAGCTACTGTGTTAGCGGAACATGTTGTGATATATATTCTTCAAATTAAGTTTGCGGAGATCAAATTGTGACGTGTATTTTATGAAATTACTATGGATTTCATCAAGTAATGGCAAAATCAAGTAGACTCATTCATACCCCAACAAGTCTTGCTTTACTCATTACCTTTTTCAACAAACCCGTTCAGACCCAGTAGTGACTTTGGTCGAGTGAATTATTAAAGTCCATTCTGCCAAATAATTTTGATTGAATAATTACTGAAATCATCAGCTGCTCCACTTGAGGCATATTTCAACCGACGCCTATCACTAGTGCTATCCGCTGGGCTATATTCGTTACGATGTGTGTACCACAAGGATACGTGCTATGTCCGATATTAATCCTTCTTTATAAAAATGAAACCGATAACTTCATCACAGATTCATTCATAACGATGTACGCTGATGACACATCCTTGATGGGGTCCAGTAATGTGGATCATCTTCTGTTTGAGAAGTGTGAAAGTACTCTGCAGTCAGTTGTTAATTGATGCGAGAACAATTTATTGTACCTCAATGCTGAATAAACTCAGTTGGTGAGATTTCTCAATCGTCAAAGACAGTGCAAAAAAGTACAAATTCAAATAAATGATCAAACACTCATCAGTTCAGATGATACAGCGTTTCTAGGGATAACCATGGATGCATGTCTTACTTAGAAAAAACATTGCATTGTCGTAATGAACCAATTGAATTCATTGTGTTTGCTTTCTTTTCAAAAACCTCAGAAGCCTTTTGTCAATGATGCTGCAGTGGTGTCTGCAAAAGTGAGCGATACTGTACTGAATTTTTTTGCCGAAAAGAGGGGACTGCAACCTGCAGAACAATCTGTGAAGCGCAGAAAGAAAATTCAAGTTGTTGCAGGAAAAAGTGTCAGTGTTCAAGACCTTGAACAACAACAAGCAGCAATTGAAGAAGCGAAGGTCAACAAGGGAAAGAAAGCGCCAGCTAAAAAAACTGCCAATCCTGATAACAAACAAAGACTTCAAATGAAAAGTAAGCAAATTGTAAAAATACTAACGGAAATGGAACTAAAATGAAAAAGGCTACAAAGATTTTAGAGACGGAAAAAAACAAGAAAACAAAGCTGACATATTAAAAGAAACAAGGGATTTGCGATAGCAGTACACCAATCAATGAGGAGGTGCACAACCAGAATACCAATCAACCTGCTATAACCATAGAGAGTATTAATACAGCTGGTTGCAGTGGATTACAGAAAAAATCTACTAACAAGTTACAAGGAAAATACAAAAAACAGGACTATTATTTCTCAGACACATCAGCTTCTGACTCAAGTATTTGCTACATGGACGAATCTGAATCAAACGAAGAATTTTTGTCTATTGGAGATTATGTAATGGTTGTAGAAGAAAGTCATTGCTCACCAGGACAATTTGATGGATATTTAACCAATGATAACCGCTTCGGATGGGTGTTGATGATGATCAAGGGGGATGGAAATACTTGGCGATGGCCCGAAGTCAGTTGCCGAGTACATCACCATATTACCGATATGGATGCCATTGGAAAGCCAATCAAACTTGATGACAACTTATTCTCATTCCCATTTTTGTGAAAATGCAATTAAAATTCAGTTTTAAACAACTATTCAGATGGTTGAGAAAAAAAACGCATTTGAGTTTCTGGTTCATTGAATTTTTATGTTTCTTTCTGACAAAAAATAAATAAAATAATTTTTCCTTGGTTAACTGTGTATTTCTGAAAACGCCTGATGGGTTGCTTTGACTCGGTCAGTATTAATAGCATCAAAATCGTATTGAATACGTTGTGGGACAATGCCACCCTCTTCCGGTGGGTGACTTTGCTCACACCATTTTCTTGCATTTTCTTACAAAATGATTTTTTTGACATAAATTCGCATAGTTATACTGAAAGAACAGGTCAAGACTCAAATTTTGTGCATATCACATAACATTCAGGTTTTTTGAAAGCCGACAAATATTAGTATAAAGTTCAAAATGGGCCAAACCCACCCGCTATTACGGTACACTCCACATCCTGAGCTTTCTCTGATTATTGAGCTGTCTGTATGTATGCATATTGGATTTGTAGTAGCTGACTGTGTGTTCTATTTTATTTGTATTTTGTAGGGTTTATTAAACACAAACCTGGGTTCAATTGCATCCCTTGTTGCCTGCAGCAGAGATTGCGCAGTAGGCGCTTCTCGCGACTCGCGAGATTGTGACCAAGACCACAACAAAACCTGGGAACCAACCAAAACACCCTCATTTTTTTCATGTTGTCGAGTTGCCATTTTGTTATGATAAACTTTGATGATCAAATGAAACTAAAATACTGGTTAGGAAGAAAAAATGGACTTACTTTGTGATTAGTGGTCGATCTAGCGAGGGTCATTTAATGGTAAAAGTCTTTGAACGTGAAGGACGTTTGAAGGTGAAGCCCGTTCGAAGGTGAAGGTCATTGAAAGGTTGACTTCAATTACGAAGGTGACTTGATGATTAGAAATTGCACATTTTAAAATAGTACCTAGATAATCCCAAGTTTGCACAAGTTTCGGCTTTTGAGGGATATCTTTCGTAGGGAGTCACATCTTAACAGATTATTTCAATATCGAAGGTAGTTTAGTATCTGTAATTTCATATGAGTCATATGGTTATTTTCATATCTAACATTCAAAAGCGATTAAAAAATCAAGGGCTGCTTTATATTTTTGTAAAGTGATTATCAAAATGGAGAGAAAAATTAACTAGTGACATCTCCTCGCGGTTGCGTCAAAACTAGTACGGCTGCTCTACAAGAATATTTTGAAATAAATTGCATCCTAGCAACAACCACTGTATAAACATCACCGATTTTACTAAGATGAGATATAACTAATTCTGTCAGAAGTCTGGTTAGAAAAATCTGTCAGAATTCTGTCACTCTCATTCATTTCATCGTACTCAGAAACATCTAGAAAAATTCTTAGTTTTCAATATATTCAACAATGAGCACAAACAACTCTGAAACAGATACTTTTTCTACCCATACTGAGGATGTTGAAGTATTAGAACTGATGACAAAAGATATTGTGGATGTGAAGGAGGAGCTAGAGGTAACGATCGATAATATCAAAGAGAACATCAAAAATTTATTTCTGTATGTCAGTGGAACCGGTAATGATACGGAGCCCGTTAGCTCACACTCGTCATTCATAAGAGATGAATCGGCTAGAGAAGAAATGAATTCTATAATTAGAACCAGTATTTTGGAGCTACACAAAAAGACAGTGTTAGACTTGAAGTTCGTTCAACTTTATGATCAGTTTCTGGCTAAAGAACTCGGCCTCAAAATCAAAAATGAATGTGTAGAAAAGAAATTAGGTGTGGCCAAGGACAGGATGATTGAACACTTTCTGAAACTCAATGAAGAAACGGAAAAGGCCGTGGAGGCCAGCAAGTCCAGATTAGAGAAATACCTTGAAATTAATGATGGAAACATAAATATTTTTGATACTGAGGTTTTCGCGAGATTCAGAAAGCAGGCTTTCGATGATTTACAGAAGTGCAGAGAAAAAACGCGGAAGGATGTTCAAAGAACAAAACGATTGATAATGGATAATATCGGTGTTTTCTGGATAAATCCAACTGGTCCAAAAACTGTTGAAGAGCTGGAATCTGAACAATTTGTGAAAGATCAAATCGTCACCCTGAAAGAGACTGTAGAGAAGGATTTGAAAGCATCCAAACAAATCACGGAAGAAATAGCAAAAAGAACTAAACAAGCTATCGAGAACCTTACCCCTAGAAGTGAAACCAGTTCATGTGAAGATGGAAGATGTGAAACTTTGAATTTCACAATCGATAATTTGCGAGACAAAACAATACAGGATTTCAACGTGGTTAATGAGGAAATCGATAAAACAGTATCACAAATAAAAGAATCAGTGAAGACTTCTGTTCGAGACGCAAACTCAAATGCAGCAGTGTCTCACCAAAGAGAAATCCCACCTTTCCAGGAAAATGATGAGTATCCATCAGAAAGTTCACACGCAGATAAAATCAAAAATGACTTTCAAGTGATCGATGATAAGATGAAAGAGGAAGCCAACGATTTGAAGTTTGAAATAGCCGACTTGGTGAATAATGTGAAACAGAAACTACAGCAAGACTAGAGGAAGCAGAAATTACTTCTGAATGAGGAAATAACACATTTTCAACATGATATACATTCATTCAAATATATTGTATAGATGAGTTTGCAATTTTTCACTACATCGAACGAAGTAGCTTGCATCTTTTCCTATGAAGATGTCATCTACGGCGCAAAACTCCAGTCCTTTTAGCTTGAAAGAAACCAGTCAACTATAATTCTAATACGAGTCTGAAAACTGTATTGAGAAGAGGTACATACATATGAGAGAGAAAATATATCGATATTTCATTTGAAAACTCTCCCAAATACCTACATAAGAGATTATAGTAAACACCTGCCGGAAAACAACTGTTTTCTGGCTGACATCAAGCAGAATATTGAATTATAGAGGTTAGTCTCGTAGCTGGGGGTATTTAACAAAAAACTGGATGATGCAGAAACATCTGCGAGACCTCTTTGAGGTATCTTGCATGAATTTATGTCAGATATAATTTAATATCCAGCAAGGTATTAACCAGCCAGAAGGTTGCTGAGAGAGATGAATATTTCGAGTTTTCATTTCTTTAATGAAATTTGATTGTTCTGCAAAAATAGTTTTGAAAATCAAGTTATAAATCTTCAATCAAAAAATTATATCATTCAAAAACAGGTCTCAGCTGCACTTTGGCTCTTCTCGAAATTACTTATTTGATTATTTATGCAATCAATGGAGCGGAAGCAATACTATCAATCAATCAACCAATCAATCAAACATTTATTGAATCAGTTTTCATTTACAATCACATTAGGCGAACATCATAAAATAAAATACTGGCTGATACAACAGGTCAAACTATTATAAAAAATCAAATACAAAGCATAACTTAAATAACAATGAAATTACTGAACTACAACCAAATTATGATTCAAGATGAAACTCATCCACAGAGTAGTATGCTTTCTGCAATAGAAAAACCTTGAGCTGCCTTTTAAAGACATTGATGTTTGAGGACTCAATGTCATCACTAAGCTTATTATTTAGTTTAATCCCACAGCCCTTGGGGTGTTTCTTCGATACTGTCAATCTACTATAAGGCTGATAAAGTTGAGGGTTATTTCTGGTGAAATGTTCATCTATCTTGATATTATTAGATTATTCTGAAGTTTTCTACAGAAAAACGTCAAAATTCGTATAATATTCGAGTGGTGTGAGGAAAATAATTTTTGAACTTCTCATTATGCTCAATATATGATGAAACAGTATTGCAATCAATATTTTCAGTTAGAAAATGGCATTTTGTTCATTCTATTCTTTCATGAAAGCAACACTATTATAGTCATGATAAGCAAATTGATTTTTCGTTACAAACGAAGTTAATCAGAAGCTTCGAATTATCATACTTTACGATGAGTAATTTAATTAAGAACTCATTATTTCCTGTCAAATCGAAACGATAATAATCATATAAGTTATTTGGAATGTATTTTTATGAAAATTATTTGTAACAGAGCCCTGAAGAATAATTTGATTAAAGTTATAACGTCGACAACAAAACCATTTTTTTTGAGAAGAAATTCATCCTGTTACCCTACTCACCTTTTTTCTGAAAAATTATTGATATTCAGAAATATTATTTTGGGGAAAATATATTACGACATATTTCGCTATCACAGTAGCTATTTCCTAGTAAAAGACAAATCCGAAAAGACAAAAATCATAAAAATTGGTCCAGCTGTTCGTGAGTTAATTCATTCTTATCATTATTATTTTTATTGATGAAATATCAGTTTTCAATACTCATTATTCTATTTCTGGCAAAGACAAATCCACAAAAAACAGTCGTTCTTCAGTTCTTTCATAATTGTTTTGGTTGATGAAGCATCATAATTCAATACTTATTATCCTATATCGAAACCGTAGTTTGCGATAGTCAGGCCCTATTCCCCGAAGCCCCGATACAGCATTACCAACCAACGACCACTCCCCACATCGTGGCTCCGAGAATCATGTGCCCTGAGCAAGCACAGTGCGCCCAAAATTACAGCCTTCTGCATCTGTCTGGCTGATATTTCTGCCTTAGTGCGGCAGGCCGGTATGATTCTGAGATTCGAGAGTACAGAGGACATCATTTCACCAATGACTCCAATAATCAGAACAACCATCTTGACAAAGTGGTCTGGATAGAATCTGTGGAGATCGATGAGAAAATCTCGATATTTTATTCGTTTCTCCTCTTCTTTCCGGACGATATTCGTCTCGCCAGAAGCTGAACACTTCACGACAAATATCGTCTTGCTCTGGTGGTCGAGAAGGACTACATCAAGCTTATCAGCTTGTATGAGCCTGAGGGTGAGAAACGAATAGTTCAATATCCTCCAAAGCGTAGGGCAACACCAGTGTCTCATCAATACTGTAGGAGTGCCATAGATGATGATATACAACTCTTTATTATTGGTTTCCTTCTTCTGTTTTATATTTACTGACATTTCAAATGTTCTTTGGAGATTCAGCGAGACAACTAACATCAATTCATCATTATATATTCAATTTTCTTGTATATGAAGTATATTATTATATTATGTGAAAGATACTGGATATTTTAATCCTTAACATAATTCAAGTATTCTCAACAACAAAGAAGTATACACCGTCCTTTGATGGTTCATGCTTGTGAGCTTCTGGTGTTAATCAAACATCGTTTCAACATGAATTTGATAAAATCTATACTATAGAGCTTACGTTATCTTGAAGTGAAAGTATAATAAAAAATATGTAAAATTAATGACCAACCGTCTGTTTCAGGTTTGGATGACATTTCTCTAAAAAATGATTCAGAGCTCCAAATGCAATTCTTTATCAGGTACTGGAGTATCTAGTAACTGCTCCAAATGCTGTTCCTAGATCAGTGACTGGATTATCTACATCGAGTTATTTTCTTTTCAGAAATGATTGGGTTTCAATTCTTCTCTAAAATTGTCTGGGAAATTCATTTTATTCAACTGACGAGTAATAATTTGTATCCTAAAAACTCTCATGTTTTTGACTCACTGTTAACTGCAGTGCAATAAATAATATGTCATACAGAATGAGGACTATATCCTTCGCAATGCAGGGATTCTTTTTCCTAGATATTCTGCTGGAGAGTAATTGTGTTGAAAAAAGTAATTTGATGCACGGAACTCCAGCTGGGTTTGTTAAGGAAACGTAATGAGGTAGAAAGAAGACTTTCGGTCGCAATACGAGACAAGAACACGTTCATGACTGCAGGGCCGAACTAATGAAACAACCATTTATATTTTTTGTCCGATTACATTATGATCTCTTCGGATTTTCCCCAATGAGATTCACAAGCTCAGTGTATTCATTGAACTGCAATAATTTGTTGGCTAAATAAATTGTGAATTCATTGTGGTTCTTTTGATTAATTATTTGAATATGAACGTTTGCCCAGAATGGACATGGAGAGAATTACAAAGTCTGAGTACAACTATTATTAGATAATGGAGTAAGGTTGTATTCTCTAAATGTATGAATAAATCACCAGTGAGAAATTTCATATTTTATGAAGGTAGCTTCAGGAGATATATGGCGTACTTCAAGTTGTGACAGCCTTTCTGAACAATTCAAAAACGAAACAATAGTAATAGTGATATATACAAAGGGAGAGGTTGAATTTGTGTCGCTAGGGAAGGAAATTTCACATGAATCCAAAAATACATCGCATTTGTTGCCATTAAGCACAAGTTTCGACCTTGAAATCAATGCAAACGCTTCACAACCCTTTGAGTAAAAGTGAAGATGCCAACTAGGTTGGAGAAACGCGTATCGAGAAGATAATAGCAGTTCTGGGAAAGGTGTTTGAATGCACGTCATATACAGGCTACATAAGGATAAAATACAATCGCTACAGAAAAATCTTCAAAACAGTCTAGAAACGACGTTCCAGACTATCAAGTTTGCAAGTGATCATGTCTCCAATGAGCGAATTGCTCTTGTCTGGATGGAATCCCGTAGCTTCAGGGTATTATCGGTTCGGAGATATTTATCTTCTTGCAGAAAACCAATACCTGGGTTTTCTTGGAATTGAATTCAACCTGGTTACTCTCAATCCAATTCGAAATTACCTTTAGATCCTCATTGACATATGCAACCTCCTGGCGCCAGTGAAGATATGCCTTCGCAGCCGATGTCCTGGAATTCAGATGGTATGACGAGACAAGTGTGCCGTCATCAGCAAGGCAGCAAATTGAGTTTTTGTTTTTTCTAAAGAGTTGTTGGTATATAATAAAAAGAGGATTGAAGACAATATAGATCCCTGGAGGAAACCAGCGTTGATGGTGAAATTATCCGAGAATATCCATCGACGGCCACTTACAGGCAACGTTCTTTCAGAAAGCTGGAGAGCCATACCCAAAAATGATTCGACTATCCAGAGCAGCGACGTTTGTCCAGCAAACAACATGGTCACAAGTCTAAGAAATTTCAAGCGCGACAGCTCTTGACTCTCTATATCTCAACTGCATCATTCCAAATATGGGACATATAATAGGTGGTCGCTTGTTGATCTTTGTTTCCGAAATCCATATTAATGATTGCTCAAGATGTTGAAACCTTCTAAGTATTCGAGGATATGGTGGTTAACGAATTTCTTTATGATTTTTGATATCACTGATAGCAGAGGGACTAATCTGTAGTGACTTGAAAGATTTTTCTTGCCTTTTTTTGAAATAGGCTGAACGCGAACAATCTTTCAACAAGAAGAAAATCCCCTTTCTTGTAAGACAGGCAGAAAAGTCTGAAAAATACTGGTGCGAGTACATTGGCGAGCTTTCTGAGTACGATTACGGGTACTTCATCGAAACAGACCCCTTGTTTGAATTGAGCTGTTTCGACGTTGTCAAAAAGTAATTTTCGTCATTATGGATTCCAGTGTGAAAAAAGTGGGCAGTGCCTTTCCCAAAAAATTGACAGTCGAGTGAGAAGCAAACTTTTCAGCTAGTAGACTTGCTTTTTCTATCGCTGTTTTGGAAATTGAACCATCCGCTTGCGTTAGTGGTGGAATTGTGAATTTTAGCTTCATTTACTGTAATAAGATATTTTTCCAGTTGAAAAAGCGCTTGAACTACTTTATGACTGTCGAACCTTCGAGCGTCGTTGTGATCATGTACAAGTTGGGCTAGACTAAACAAATGAATATATTACATCCTGCCGTTGATCATACGTTCGGGAAGGTTAAAAACTCTGAGATGAGATTTCTGTGACTAGCGTTGCTGATGCGAGAGCCTGTCGAGACGAGAGGGGTCTCATTCCTTAGCCTTCGAGGCTGAGAAGTGGCCTGAATAGGGGAGTTATTTTGTTTGTAAGAGCGTGGCGCGAAATTTAAGGAAAATCGCCAGTGGAATCATAAAGTGGTAATGGGAGTTTGAAATGAAAGTGTTGGTGTTGAAAATACCCCGGGTCAACGGAACCTATGGTTAACAAATAGACGTTATGTGAGTGTTTGTTTTTTTTTACTAATCAGTCGATATTGAGAAAGAGTTCACATATTTTTTTGTCTGACTCATATTTGCAAAGAGGTTATAATCGCACTTATTACCATAAAAATAAATGCAAAAAATGGGTCGATGAAACTATCATTCGTTCTAGTTCCAACTTGAAGGAACTTTTTAGGCTAAAAATGACATATCCTGATTTTGCAGTCATATACAATGATGCAAAACGTAAACATTCATCTCTAATAATTGAAAAAAGGAGAAGCTACTATCAAAATCGTATATTTAACTCGTCAAATACTATGCGTACATCTTGGTCAATTATTTCGGAATTATCGAATAAATATAAGAAAACTGACCAAAATATAGTAATCAACAGTAATGGAGAATTGACTGAAGATGCATCTGAAATAGCTTCCCTCTTCAACCAATTCTTCATCAAAACTCCTATTGATTTATCCAACAATATTCCTAAAACCAGTATTCCTAAACTTAACATTGATTTTAATAAGGAGAGCATGTACCTGCATCCGTTTTCAGAAAGAGAACTTCTTCTACTTCTAAAAAGAAGAATAAAAAATAAAAATTCTGCCGGATCAGATGATATCCCAGGATTTCTTTTGAGGGATGTACTCGAGGATATTATTGCTCCTCTAACTCATCTGGTGAATTTATCTTTTCAAACAGGTTCATTTCCGAATGCTATAAAAATTGGAAAGGTCATACCGATTCATAAGAAAAAAGATTCTAAATTATTAGAAAATTACAGACCGATAACAATTCCATCTGTATTTTCAAAGTTATTTGAATATGCCTTTCTAGACCGTCTTTGGTGTTTCATTGAAAGGCACAAGATTTTATCGAATAAACAACATGGGTTCCAGGACGGAAAATCAACGTCTACTGCTATTTTATCTTTCTTCAACCAAATAATCGAACATATTGCAGCTGATGAATGTCCAGCAGCTATCTTTTGTGATCTAAGCCGAGCGTTTGACTGTGTTAATCATGGAAAACTATTAGAAGTATTAGAATTATTTGGTTTGAGGGGACTCCCACTGAGATGGGTTGAATCATTTCTGACGGGCAGGAAACAATATGTATCTATACAAATAACCTCTGATAGTACGAAATATAATAGAAAATCTGAATGTCAAGATGTCGATATGGGTGTCCCGCAAGGGTCCATATTGGGACCCGTGTTGTTTATTTTGTATATCAATCAGATTGACTGCATTTTGGAGAGTTGTCATCACTCTGCTTATGCAGATGATTTATCATTGGTGTTGTCTGCATCTGACACTAATTTACTAAATGCTAAATGTAGAGATGTGATGGATAATATATCAAATTTTTTTAATGAACGTTCTTTATTTTTTAATACGGAAAAAACAGAGGTAGTACGTTTCCACAATCGCCAGAAGGTGACAAAAAATCTAGAATTTATAGTAAATCAAACAATTTTGACAAACACTCAAGAATCTGTCAGATTTCTTGGGGTGTATTTGGATGAATTTCTGAGTTTTAAAATCCACTGTGAAAAACTAGTAAACAAATTGAATTCCTTGAATTTCCTTCTTTTGAATCTTAGAGATTTTCTCAATAAGGCACAGTTACTGGCATTTTACTACGCCCAAATTGATTCAAGGCTGAGGTATAATATATGTCTCTGGGGAAATTCCACCTCGGCAT
>WOGP01004240.1:0-14228 GCA_015342065.1 Leptinotarsa undecemlineata | reverse complement strand
GGGATAATTATGGACTCGAAGTTGTCATTTAATTCACATATAGAAAAAACCGTCAATAAATGTAATAGTATTATTGGATTCCTCAAAAGAATCTGTCAAAATTTCAAAACGGCAAAACCTCTCCTCAATTTATATTATACATATGTACATAGTAGGCTCTGCTTTGCATCGGTTGTTTGGAATCCTCACTACCACATAAACATAGATCGTATTGAGAGAGTCCAAAACAAATTTCTTCGCTACATTAGTCACAAATTGAATTTTCCAATTATGAATAGCGATTACAGTCCCATTATGCGCCAATACAATATTATTCCTATGAAGGATAGAAGAATTGTTACAGATCTTATCATGATTTTCAAGTTAATGAAAGGATATGAGAGCTTAATTCCAAAATCGAGTTCAATGTTCAGGGTAGAACGTTGAGGCGTAAGTTAACTTGCACAAGGATAAATGCTGCTCAAAGTTCACCACTTTATATAATCTTAAAACCTTCAACGAAATTTGCAGTGATATTCAATATTTTGAAATCTCTCAAACGCAGGATGAAAAAAATTTTCATTGATAAGTTTTGATCATTTCTGTAGTTAATGTCACTCTTATAAGAATTGTGTTATTCTTTGATTGTCCAATGTAATTTACAAAAAATTAAAATTTACATTCTTTTTCCTCAAAGCCCACTTGAACTAAAATTATAAACTGAGTTCGCTATTGGATGTCTTAATCTGTTTGTAACCCCTATATTGGTAAACAAATAAATAAATTATAATTGATTTATCAGTTGATTAGTAATATATATCTAAATTTTTTCGTATGATCTCGAATTTGATAGGCCCTTTTCATGTACTAGAAATGATTTCAACCTCTTTTTTTGTTAATTCATGACCCATTTGCTCTCAAAAAATACTGGGAGACTGTAGGCACAGAGAATACCCAATAAAAAAGGGTACACATTTTTGGCTCCCAACGTCTAGGGCCCAAAGAATTTTTATTGATTATTGATTACTTTTTAGGTGAAATTAATAAATGAGTTTCATGCGTACAAATACAAATAGCAAATATTTTGAGACCTAACATTATCAACGCATATCTATCATTTCTACTGAAGATAAAGAGTTTGTATTGGGAACACCAAAAAAACGTTAGCAGGTTTTCATAAATTCCTTCTTTGTCTTTCATTTCCTTAGTTTTGTTGAAACAGAATATTTCATACGAAGCCACCATTGTGAGTATAAATGTACATTTAATAGTGTACAAGCTAGACCCCAAATTTTTCATATACGTGTAATATTTCTTAGGTGCCTATTTATTTTTTGATAATGATTATAACGCACATAGAACAATTTATCTTCTGTTTGAAGGTGGTTGACAATGTTTCGTGGTGTATTTCATCAGTTCGGACTTCCAATGTCTAATATAATATAAATTGATTTGAAATTTCTGAAAAAATACTGAAAAGATTAACCGAAAATAACAATTTTATTTGAACAAAAAAGTTTTTTGTACAAATGAAATTTATTTTGTAAAATGTTTTTTGTTCAAATAAAATTGTTATTTTCGCGTAATCTTTTTAATATTTTTTCAGAAATTTCAAATCAATTTATATTATATAAGACAATGGAAATCCGATTTGATGAAATCAATTTATCTTGTCTGAAGAACTTAATTATGATTTGCGTTTCAGAAGTATAGTAACCAAAAAAGATATGCCTACAAATAGGAAAAATATTGAGTAAACGTTTGGCTGATAGTACCATAGATGATAAGGAGATAATTGATTTGACTGATCCTGGAAATGTTTTTGAAACAGAAAAAATGTTTATTATCGACACTTTAGATTAGCTCAGAACAATGATTAATGATTTCAGTGGTCCAGAAACAGATTCTGGTTTTGAAAAAATTAAATCTCGACTTATCTATATTATACTTATAGAGTCCTAAGAATCGTGATTTCTCGAAATGAAGACGCGGTTTCCATTCAAGATTTCAAAAACGAAAGTTATGCTACCTGTATCGAATTGGTAGCTTTGCTATATGAATATCACTGGAGTTTTATCCCAACACCAAACCATTATTTTAACACCTTGACAACATATATGCGGCTTCTTTGAATTTCCTTCTAAAGCAGTGTTCCTCCCTGTATATGATATCAGCTTGGAAATCCTCGATTATGGGTACAAACATGCTCTGCTATTCCTGATTTACTGGTTTTCCCTCGCTGTGTGTGTTTCTTGTGCACACAGCGAAGGGAAACCAGTGTATGATCTCAGCTGGTCCTAAGCTGAGATCATACACAGGGAGGAATACCGATTTAGGAAGAAATTCAAAAAAGCTGCATATTGTTGTCCAACAATATATTCAGCCAAGCTAGCGTAGGGATACGCAACATATGAAAACCCATAATCAATCGAAAAATGGTCAATTCCTGCCAAACGGGCATCTCCCGCGAAACTGGTGGAGCGGAAAGGGGAGATAAGTGAAAATACTCGAATGACCCATAAATAGTCATCTCTCGGAAGAATTAGTCCAGTCATCACCCGAAGACGATTGTGGATACTAACAATCGAAACAAGCCTATTCATGTTTACATCGCGGTGATGGAAAGTATGAAGTTTTTCGGAGTACCTAATAAAGTTATATTTCAATAAATGAGTGTCTTGAGTGTTCATTTCACTCATTACCAATTTTGTAACTTCAAGGTGCTATCATTTAAGTACGGAAATGCTATCTCAGGTATAGCTCCTCTATAATAGAATGATAGAAAATATTTCACAGAGAATTATCCAAACTGGAAAATCTCAAAATAATTTTGTCTATAAGTATATACCGTCTCCTTTGACTATAAAGTCTAACATATTCTGAAAACACTTTATTGTGGGATTTTCAATAAACCATCATATAACACTTGTTTGAAGGTGGTTGACAATGTTTCGTGTATTTCATCAGTTCGGACTTCCATTGTCTAATATAATATAAATTGATTCGAAATCCCTGAAAGAATCTGAAAAAAATTGTAAAAGATTAACTTAAAAATAACAATTCTATCAAACAAAAAACTGGAAATAGAAAGAAATAACATACAGGCAACAACCAAAAAATAAAAAAAAATTAAATATTGATACAAGCTGAAAATTTAAAAAATTTAAAAATATTATTAATGAGAAATGAAAATTGAAAATTAAAAGATTCCAAACCCATTTACGTCACGACGTTCCGATTGTTAGTATCCACAATCGTCTTCGGGTAATAACTGGACTTATTCCCCTGAGATCTGACTATTTACAGGTTATTCGAGTGCTTTCACCTATCCCCTCTTCCCTCTCTCCTCTTCACTGGTTTTAGCACGAGATGACCGTTTGGCGAGAGTTGGTCGCTTTCCGCTTGATTAGTGGTTTCCATATGTTATGTATCTCTACGCTAGCTTGGCTAAATGCGTTGTTGGGAAAAGGCTTCTTTGAATTTTCTCCTGAACCAGTGTTCCTCCCTGTGGATGATTTCAGCTTGAGCCCACTAGATGGTATGTTGACGAGTCCAAACATGCTCTGTTATTCCGGATTTGCTGGTTTCTCCTCGCTGTGTGTGTTTCTTGTGCTCAGCAATGCGAACTTTCAATGGCCTCTTAGTTTCACTGATGTATGATTCTTCGCACTCAGCGAGGACAAACCAGCATATCCTGAATAGCAAAGCACGTTTGGACAACATAACATCAACTGTGCTCAAGCTGAAATCATTCACAAGGAGGAACACTGGTTTAGGAGAAAATTCAAAGAAGCCACGTATATATTGTCCAACAACGCATATAGCCAAGCTAGCGTAGAGATACGTAACATATGGAAACCTCTAATCAACATTTCAGGTTAGAATAGAGGGCTCCCTGTCTGACAACAGAGAGATCCTCGCTGGAGTGCCACAGGGGGCCGTGCTCTCTCCGACGTTGTATTCACTTTACACCAGCGACCTTCCGAGGTCCGAGCGTGTGAAGATATCCCTATACGCCGATGACACGGCTCTCCTCGCATCTTCCATATGTCGGGAGCTCGGCATCGTCTACGTGCAACGCGCATTGGACGACCTCGAGCGCTGGTACCTCGATTGGAAGATCCGAGTGAACCCGAAGGAGACTCGTGCGATAACCAAAGGAAGATTGCTATCTTCTCCGGTCAGAAAAGTGAGAATCTCTGGAAGAGAGATTGACTGGCAAGTACGGGTAAAGTACCTCGGCCTTCTAATAGACCGTAGGCGGGTGGAACCCGCACATCATGTGCGTTAAGTCAATGATACAGGGTGGTATAGCAAGTCTGTACCCTCTGATCAACAGAAAATCTAAAATGAGTTTGGAGAACAAAATTACCATCTACAACATCATGTATGCTTCAGGCGTCAGGGGAAAAGCGGCGAAATATAATATATCCATTCTGGAGGTATTGCAAAATAAGCTGATGAGGATGATTGTGAATGCTCCTTGGTTCGTGCGGAATGAAGCCATCTGCAGAGATTTGCAGCTACCTTCCATTCGGCAGTCCATACAATCGAGGAATCGGCGAGTTATTGATAATGCTGTAGACGACCCCTCCCGATACAGAAGTCCCCGACACTCTGTCGAATGAGGCCATCATGTCCCCCGCTGAAGGATGAACAGATCTTTCATCCATCCCACCCCAGCCAAGTAGGGGTGCCCGTGAAGGGCGGCACTGATGTATGAGGACGTCATGTCGCCAACATCCCCTCAGTCATGAACCCATTTGTCCTTCTTCGACAAAGACAAAATATGTCCAGTTATCACCCGAAGACGATTGTGGTTACTAACAATCGAAACGTCGTGACCTAACTTGGTTTGGAATTTTTCAATTTTTAACTTTCATTTCTTGTTAATAATATTTTTGATTTTTTAATTTTCAGCTTGTAATGTAAATTGTTATTTTTCGAATAATCTTTTTTAATTTTTTACAGATTCTTTCAGGGATTTCAAATCAATTTAAATTATATTAGACAATGGAAGTCCGAACTGATGAAATACATCATATAACATAAAGTCTAATTTAGTTGAAGAAATGTATCCTTTTCGGTTGGAGAAAATGGCAGCGTAATGAGGTACTTTCCGATGCAGCAGATTCTACGGCGAATCTTGCGCCAAAATATATCCTTTGTAAGAAAGTATCGCGTTTAGTTCATAGTTTGGAAAGTATGGCTGTTACCAATCTTGGAGAATCACACGTCAAAGATTTGACACAATATTATGGTTCAAATTCCGATGTTTCAGTATGCTCTAATTAAGCATGAAAGTGTTTTCAAGTCCTTGTTCAAACGAAGGCGGTTCGATATCAGCTTAATCGACACAATGAACAGATCTGATGTATATAAAAAAGTTTAAGAAAATTTTCTTATAGTATTCTAGTTTTTCATTTTCCACACGGGTATGGCGACACTCATTTGAATAATACCGATTAAAACTTTTCCTGATTTGCGATTCTACTTACTTTATCCCTTATTCTACAGCAAGGCATGTGTTAGGCGAAGATACCATGAAGACCATACACCTAGATGGAAAAAAAGGAAAGAAGACTGTGCATATTCTAGTAAATACCTGTCCAACATCTATTTTCCGTTAACCAGCTGTCGCACCCCTACAAACGATAACCCTCAGAAATGAAAACTTGTGCGAGCTAAGGATTAACATATTGTTATAACATATTATAAAAAAAATCAAACTCACTTCGATCGTCTGATTTCTGTTTCTAAGGAGAGGGGTGGTGTAACACTTAAATTTGCCATAGTTAATGGCTATATAATTGAAATAACATCAAATAAGAGGGACAGACTGTGTGAATTCTGGCGTACTTATGAATAACTCCATTATGCAGAGACCACCAAAATGATTTTATCTATTAAACTTTACATCAACAATAGATGATACGAGTTTTTACTATGCGACACATTTCCACTGTTCACATAACAGAGGTCTTTGTACCTACGAATTACTTGACGAATAAAAAAATTATTCATTGAACCATACCCCAACCCTGAAATGCTTCCATTCGAACTCCATATATAACGAAACTGCAGTAACGTTAGTTACAATTAAAAGTGGTATAAAACATAGAAATTTTCATTTCTCTTTTCATTATGATCTCCTACCACATAGTAACGGCTACATCTATAAATATAATGATTAATAAATTCATTGCATTCCGTGCAGTGCGATTGTTTTCATATATTTATTCTTGTAAATGAGACCTGTAGCTTCTAAAACATAGATTGAGGTTAGTGTCAGTATTCCGTGTTTCAGAAAAAAAGGTTTGCAGGAAGTCACCTATTTGCTTGGCACGAATACCGCACCGCTCGCTTTTGCACCAAAAATACACTCTCAAAGAGTTCATTACGACACGAACCCCAGTACTCGATTGTGTACCTCAAGTTTGACTCAAAGATAGCAAAATAGATATTTTTTGCTGCAGCATAACCTAACCCTTCAGCTCCCGATATGACATCCTCAGCAACTATTGTAATAATAATTAGAGGATTCTTCATAACAATTTTCTTGAGTTTGTCAACATTTCCATCGGTTGTTGACGTGCTGGGGCGTCCAGGACGAGCGTCCTGATTTCTAATGATTATAGAGATGTAAATTTATCGAATTACTATAACTAATTGTTAGTTTTTATCTGAGTAGGTTAAATAAGCTTGCCGACTCATACCATATGCGTGATTGTTACAGTATCTAGCAAATTTTGTAACATTTTCATGAATCTCCAGTAAAACTTTATAGATTCATGTATAACGTTGGAAGTGGCATAATGTCCAGATCACCAACCTGATCTATCAACCAATCACCAATTCATGTTTATATATAAAGGGATTATAAAATTAGTTAAACGTTTACCAACAATAACTTTTCACTATATATTGACAGACATTGGACAAACCAAACAATAATTGAAAAACCAATTAAAACACCATTAATATGAGTGTTTAGACTCTTACAAGAAAAATAATGACAAAACATCACTTTGATTCGAGTCACACCTTTGATTTGAACCCTGCCGAAATTATAGACAGGGAGAAATTTTTTGGAGATGGCTCACATAGTCAGTGCTTGAAAAAGCTATTGTATAGCGAAACACGTGTTGCGTTTTTGTAAAATTGTTTGATGAAAATCTCACGATAAACTGCTTTTTTAAATAATCAGTGAAGATAAATGGGTATTCTTAAAGTAGGACTACTATAAATCGAACAACATATATAGAGATTTTTGGGAAAGAATGTTTTTGGCTTTCTACTACTCCATCTTGGATGAGTAGTAGAAAGCCAAAAACTTTCTTTCCCAAAACTTAATCACTCCTAAAAATATAACCCCTTCAATTCATATATAGCGGACTATTCGGACTATTCCAATACATGTTCATGTCTTATGGAAAATAAATATTATTATTATTATTATTATAGAAATATTTTGTTGACACACAAAACCACCTTCAGATAGTGCACAAAGATCTTTATGATCCTACCAGTATTCAAACTAAAAACCCTACTACTTTATCTTTGAACTGGCACAACGAATATCGATTCATAATAATGAGACAACAGACCGTTTGTAAATTAAAATGGACATTTTGATGTGTAATTTCAATATGTCAGGTAGTTTTTATCGAGGTTAATGTTTTAAACTGTATGTAAACTTCATATTTGTTCAACGTCACATGATTTAGAAATTTTCCAAAAAAAAACTCCCATTTTACTTGTACAACATACTCAGTTATAGTTTGGGTAAGTAAAAATAAAGAACGACATCGTCTATAGTTTTATAAAAATGTATAAAAAATTATAGTTTATTAATTATCTACTTTTATCATAGCCCTGAAAATGGCGACAAATATCGCTGATACATTTGCAATTTATTTGTGAATTAATGAGTACATGTATTTATGTCCAATTGCCAGTGAATACCTTGCAATTAAATATTTATTACATGTCAACAAATTTCAACTAAGAACTAAAGGAAAAAATACTTTTGTTCACTCAATTTGATGTTGATAATAATGTTTGGCTAATTTTGTACCCTATTCCCGAATTTTTCATCATTATTCTATGTATATGTCATTGATATCCTATGTCTTTTATATTTAGTCATGTTCAAAAGGAGGGGGGGCTTTTTTCGTCCGCACTGTATAATTAGACCTACTACCTACTAGTGTCAGCGTCCCTCTCCAAGAAAGTATTTGTTTGATTACCTGGTATTGTTTGTTTATTTCTCACCCTACACCAAAGCAGTACCCACCTCTTTTACTTCAACCTCGGATTCTTCACCAGATTGTTCGGTCTCCGTCGAAACAGCTTCATCTTTTCTTTTACCGCCGCTCTTCGATGCCTTTCTCTTTTTGTCTTTGGGTGCTTGGTCTTCGTCTACGGACGTTTCACCATTTTGTTCTGCTTGGTCTTCCACACCGTTAGAATTTCCTTCTTCCTTTTTCTGGGACTTTCTTCCTTTGCGCTTCATGTTGAGTCGTCGCGAAAATTTTTGAATTTTTTCTTTATCTCATACGAAACAACGCCACAACACTCGGAATTGATGATGGTGACAACAAAAAATCGTAACAAGCAACGAAAAAAATTCTGGTGGGAACTGAACCAAAGTAGTGTTCAAGTATGTGCACCGTATGTTCGGAGTGAGATACTCCAAGCTACAATAGGGAACAAGCATAAGTCTGTTTCAAAAAATTTTCATTCCAGCTAGTACATTGACCCCAATGGAACTGTAGAAACTGTTAGGAATTGCAAATAAAACTAATTTCTTCATAATAAAAATTGGAAAATGCCGAATTTTCAGATACGTCACAAAACGCACCCCTGGCGGTACCTGGTGGACAAACGGATCGTAACTACTCTTCTCAAAGATATCCCTCCAAGTGCCAAAATTTAAATATTCGAAGCTTTCTAAGGATTATTTTCATTATAATCATTGATCAGGTGGTAGAAATTGGAGTACTTTTTTTATATCATTGATAATTTATCGTTACTGGAGTCAACTATATTATAATTGTTATTAATTTTTTTAATGTTCACAAATAACTATGAGAGACGCTCGCGTTTGAGAAAAGTTATTCAAATTCAAGGTCAAATCGAGTTCAAATTTTCGATTATTTTCAAATTCGAATATCTCGATTCAAATTATCATTATCATTAACAGATATTATATGGCATTACTTTAAATAGCCAAAATGGAGCTCACGAAGTCGAGAACAAGTAGCTTTGGTATAATCGTCGCAGTTTCAGACGTCTACTAGAAAAGTATTGCTGTTAAAAATGATAAAATCATCATAAATGAAAAAATATTCAGTTAAAAACATCATGTTGCAAATGGTATTGAGCTGCATTCAAGTTGTCGCCCGGAACTTTTAGGGAGTGTACAGAACGACTTCAAAGCATTTATTTTGAAGTTGAATTGTTACAGTCGTTTCGGGACAGATCTCTTTGGTTACGCCTCATCTAAGCCTCGGGCACGCGGATAACGACCACAGAACATAAAATATATTTCAGATTGGCGAGTTTCCAGTATATGATCGAGTTATGAACTCCACAACAGGCGAAAAAGGAATTGAAATTTCATATATCTCATTGCTAGGCTCTTATTGCCGAAAACTATTAGAAATGTGGAAATATTTTGTTCTTATTATTTCAACTTATTGGCTGGACACAATTTTGTGATGACAAGATTTTTTCCAGAATTGCAATGATAATACAAACAGCCAGCAAGAAAAATTATTTAAGAATATAATAAGTCACTCAACCTTGAGTATTTTAATTTAAAGTAACTTTTTTCAGAATTGGTAATTATTTGTTATAATTTTCAGAGACATTTATGTTTGTATTTAGTGTACATACGATTTACTACGATAGCTTCAATGAATTAGCAAAAAATTGATTCATTCCATTTTGATTGAGAGAATTGATAATCCGGTGCTCAATTTCGCACAAACTAGTACACTTTTACTCGATGTTTGCTCTGTTAACCAAGTTAGTACCAGCAGATGGTCCGGTTTTAGTCAACTTCTGCAACTTGAATAACGAAAAACGCAATGAGAAGTACTGTATGTATGTTCAAATGTATGAGAAAAATATTTCTATTAAATTGCTGATAATTTTCCCTGCTTACGACAGATGCTGTCTCTAGACGATAGCCTCTAACTGACATGCACACCGATGGAAGTTTTGAGGTTAGTAGTTCAAATTTCAAAGTGTTTGAAGTGAACATTTCAATGGTATTTCAACTTAAATAATGGATAAATTAATTCAATACCTGAACCACGTCCAAGAAAACCTGGTATGTATTTTGTAATCAATGGCAGAGCATATCCAAAAGCCTGATTATTGTAGAAAAACATCAAAGATGGTGATGAAATACACATTGTGATTGGAAATGAATCATGTGATATAGATTCCAGTGTTTCTGCAATCATTTTAGCTTACTTTTTGCATAATCATAAGATTCTTCGAATTCCCCAAAATGCTTTGGTCGTTCCCATACAGAACGTTTCCCAAGAGAAATTTTTACAACGTCCCGATAACTGCTTGGTCTTTAGAGAAGCCAAAATTCCATTGAATTTACTGGTTTACAGGTTTGTAAATTCCGATACACCATTAATCATAATGCGATTTTTCTAAAATTATTTTAGAAACCAGCTTGACTTAACCAGACTGTGCAAAATGAATAAGGTTACTAGTACACTGGTAGACCATCATGTTTTATCAAAAAACGACATAGTTTTAAAAGACACTGTTGTGCAAATATTTGACCATAGACCTAGAAATCCTGCCATCAATTGGGACGAAGAGCAGGTTGAAGTAAACATTCAACAAGTGGGTTCTTGTTCAACGTTGATAGCGGAAAAAATATTAGCATTGGATGAAGCTTTATTGTCCAGAAAACTCGCTTATATGATATATGGTTTGTATTTAGCGAAATTTCATCATTTTTTAAGAAATATTCATTGTGATGGCTCATATTACTTTTTTGGCATATATAATCGCCTGAGGAAGCTTCTGAGATAATTTGTTGTCTGTTTAACAATCCGATATGAATGTTTCTATTAAGAATTATGGATATAAAAGTTAAAACAGAAGTTGGTCTATAATTATTAGCATCTACTAGTGGTGACATTTTTTATTTGATGATTTTACTTAGTTTTTTTGTACTCAAATCACCATTTATGTAACTGGCATAAGTTACTGGCTGTCAGAAAAATTTATCTTCGATAACTCATTCTTCTTATTTTCTCATTAGTCAAATAACTACAACAGAACTATTTTTTTTATTTCAGTTTAACTGAAATCAATAATAGAGTTGATGGTCCTTCATGTTGATTTTGCAAACTCTATTATAAAACTGTCTTTTCATTAACATTTCCCAAAAACAAGTGAGAACTTCAAAAAAGAACGTTTGCTCCTTTTTATTATAATCTTTACCTTTTTCCAATGTTTTCATTCAACTGAATTGAATTTTAGAAACAATAGTTTACGACACAGTCGCTCTCCTTCTCGAGAATGGCAGAACCACAGAACTGGACCTGCAAATCGCAAAAAAACTGGAAAATACTTTTCAAATATCAGAAGACAGGCAATCACTATACAAGAAACTCTGGAACGCCCACATAGATGTCTCCAACCTCACCCCACGGCAAATGCTTGATAAAGACCTGAAAATCGTAGAAGACATTCCAGTTCCAGGCCTACCAATGCTTGTGGAAAATTTTCTGAAAGTGTCTGGCTCATATGATGCCATCAAGACTTTTGCGGATGACTATAATGTTTCCCTGTTGGTTCTCGTAGGTTTAGACGCGTCAAATGGTGTCAAAAGAGATGTGGCTGTCTATTGGAAGAGTACCGGTTCAGCCTTGAAGGATCACTTGCTTCGGAAGTTGTGGAATAGCGAGAAGTTGAAAGGATATGATCTATCCTTGAGTGAAGTGAGGACTGAGTTTACTGATATTGTTTGTTTGAAAGTAAATAATATAAAAATGTCTAGGAAGCAACTTGTACCTTTGGTACAAGATGCAGTAGTTGAAAATAGGTTAGACACTGATGAATAAAAAAAAGCAGATAAGATGACTTTTATTTAGCTTACAAGAAGCTGTAGCCCTACAATGAAAATAAAGCATTACCTTATAATAAGAAACGTAGTAGTTAATTGATTTCATTACTTCTATTGAGAAATGGTAAGACATACCGATTGAAGCAAATCCATAGGCTTCCTATTGTTCATTTATTTCTGAACTTGAGAACTTTTTTACTCTATTGCAAAAATCTTCCTCTTATACAAAAGTAACAGCTGATCAAAATACCTGAATGTTGAACGTAGGTTATGTTTATCATGGGTTTTTTGTGTTTTTAGTTATTCAAATGTCAATTTGTGAGAGTAATGTTTTCAGTGCGTATTATAGACATAAAAACTATAAATAGGTGATATGAATTATTTTTCACTTACGGAAAGCACAAGAGACCACGACAACAAATAAAAAGTTCACAACAAGTTGTTGAAATTTGAAATCTGTGGACCATGGAAGATAACAATAAAAACAACTGACAGGACTGTTTTTGTCAGAGAACATGCTTTGTGGTTTTTGTTTTACTGTATAAGTTTCCGGTAGATGTCGTATCTGGATGACGATCTTCCCAATAGTCAATTAGAACTCGATTTCACCTTGAATTTGAATAAAGTTCTCCAAATGCTTGCACTATTCCTGGTTATCTTATGAACATTCAAGAAAAAACCGACCACAATAATTATTATGTATAAATAATGATACAACCGACAATCATAATGAATTATCGACAATAAAAAAAATTGTGCAAATTTCTGCCTCCTGAACAACAATAATAAAAACAATCCGCACATGGCAAAGGAAACCTCAATTTTGACAAGTGAAACGCTCTCTCTGTGAAAAACTGGAACTAAAGGAAGTAACTACTACTTCGAGTAACAATCTATTTGTCTATGTCTAAAAATTAATAATTTTCAATTTTGCATTACGAAGGAATTGAAGTTTCATTTGTATTTCCAATAGTTTTTACAGATTTCATTGGTGATAGTGATGAAATCAAAATATTTCAAAATCGAGCAAAAACTCACAAAATTTGAATGGTGACACACAAACGTAACTGCGAGGACATCTTTGTTTATTAAAATCACATAAGGCTGTCATACAGATGTTCCGGATAAAAGCGTTTAGAGACAGCAAAAGCTATTCATAAACGTCTTTGAGGAAAATTTATAAAATTAGTGAGAAATGGTGAACATAAAAAAATGTTATATTCTTATTTAAATCGGAATGATACTTGCTCTATATAGTTTGGTTGGATTAGCTATATTTTATATCCTTTGAATTATGCATAAATCACTGTGATTTGAAGTCAAGAGTTATCTCTAATAGCGTTTTCTACAGTAGTTGTTTTAGATGAATAATTGAAGATGAGAAATATCTCTTTTTGTTTGGTTTATGATGTTTTTCTCAGTTTGTTGCACCTATTATTTATTGGAATCCATTAGGTTTTATTATGAAATAACACTAAACTAGTATGTAGACAGAAGCTGAGGTAATCGATTGCAAACTTACCTAATCATAATGGTAAATATAAGGTTTTTATGTGACAGTCATAGAAACAGTCATACAATCAATGAAGTATGAACTGGTGAATTGATGCAAACTAAAATAAAATCAACAGTAAAAATGTGTAACAAGTTTACAGGGTATATTAACATATTCAAATTAAGTGTGGAGGTTCAGCGAGCATCTTCCTTGCGTCAAAAGTGTGTCTATGCACATGTTGTATAAATATTTGGAAGTGGAATAAAAACAGTTTTTTTATAACTTTTTTGAAACAAAACATCTATTTTTACTATTGGCAGGAAGTGCATTATTCAATTTAAAATCATAGGAGTTTTTTTGTGATATCCTCAGCCTGAAACGTTGAGGTCTAATAAAATTGCTGTTACATGTATCATGATGGTGTAAACTGGATTGCTTGGGAAACAGGGGGCTCTTTTGTGAATATCTGATAGGCTTGAGTAAACATACAAATAAGGCACCGAAATAATTTCATGAGTGATGAATAATTCACAGCAAGCATCTCTAAAACCGATTCCAGCAAGAATTCTCAGAGCTTTTTTCTGTAATATAAAAATGCATTGGGCATCACTAGAATTTCCCCAAAGTAGAATACCGTAAGAAATGTGA
>WOGP01004239.1:0-14229 GCA_015342065.1 Leptinotarsa undecemlineata | reverse complement strand
TATAATGATACTATATCTTGAAAACAAGAGCTAATATATAATTTTTATGGTCACTTTCGGTTTTAACACGTGGAAATACATTAAAATCATCTAATTTCAACCCCGAAACAAAAACTTTGTTGTGTTGTGTTATGGATCAAAGATGTATTGTAGGAATAAAAATATTGAGTTAACGTCCCATCAGAGGAAGGAGAGATATAAAGATGACTTTGAAACAACTGCTATGTATAGCCAAATGTACTCCTTTTAGATTTTGATAGATACCTACGGTATATGGTGGGAAAAGTGTTTTAAAATTGATTCACTTTACACCAGACCCGATTCTACCTATCAAGCCTTACTCTGAGGTCTTACCGATTATGGCATTACTCAAACAAACAACTGGTTGGAACAACTGAGTGTGACAAATGGGTTATTGTGTTTTGAGTTTTGCTCTATTTTGAGTTATTTAATTGCAAATTTGTGAAAGTAATGCATTTAGGTAGACATGTGAAACTGATGATGAATATAATAAAATTAATTTATTTGTTTAACCGTTGACTTTCGACTGGTTCCGGTTCCGATAGACGTCGTATTTCTGAATCACTCTTATTTTTGCGTATGTGTCTAGTTCTGTGTATTGTTTGTTTGGAGGATCCATTAAATCTTGGGTATTTTTGAGTTTATGCTACTCTTATTCTCAGGCAATCTATACATATATAAATCACGGAGATTCAAATATCATATTAAATATACTCCGTCTGCTAGTACCGACAAAATTGAAGATCTGCTTCAATTAACTTATCCTTGACCATAGTATCATTTATACCGTGCCTTGACTATTAATGACATGCTCTGGGGAATGCTCCTCCTGACGAAAATCAGGCAGTTTTCATTAAAGAGCTCTAAAACAACGCATTTTAAACTTATCATTTCAACCTGTTTTTTTTTAATTATTTGACTACTTAAAGAAGAGGAATGAAATAATGCATTCAACATTTAAAGGGATTCGTTTCTATTTCACCATTTGGCAACATCGGTTATAGCTAATAAAGGACAACGAATCTGTTACCTGAGACAAACAAAGATGACATATTTCAGAGGTGTGCTGTTCTGTTTACTTATGTTCCGTGTTCCGAGACCTTCTGTGACATATGCCATTTTGTGCACCTAACCTATCTTCCTCTATATAAATAAATAACAAAACACCTGTTGTTTATGTGGCAACATGTTTCGCTAGCACAGTAGCATTTTCAAATCACTTGAAAAAGATACTGTGCTAGCGAAATATGTGATATATTTTTCAAATAAAGTATGTGGAGATCAAGTCGTGAGGTGTAGTTTTTGAAAAAAATAAATGATTTATTTTATAAATATATAATATCCCTCCGTTTGTCAATTAAACAAACCGCCACTGCTTTATGGTCCAACTTACTTCAAATGTAAAGAAACACCTCTCATTACCCGCCACCCCCTCGCCTTTAAGTTGTACAGAAAAGAATAGTACGATACCGGTTTCAATATTACTGACGAGCGTCTTCGTTTCAATCGGGATGGAGCCCAGCTCTCCCTTGCCCTTTTGGCTGACTTTTGTCGAAGAATGACAAATGGGATCATGACTGAGGGGATGGCGGTATGAAGCCCTCAGACATCGGTACCGCCTGTTTCAATATTGTATTGGAATAGGCATGTCACATTGAGTTCCCATCTGAGCGTTTTGTCCAGACTCCCCCTGTCCATAGTATGCAGAAGCTTCGTCCGAGAGCGCAGTAGTCGTAATCGAGGCAATGCTGCCTCTTAAGTTTTTCATTCAGTTCTTTTTTAAATGAAACACTATTTTTTACCGGTCGCCTCCTTATCGGGAGGCCTTTGAATAAAAATAACACAAATGCACTTGTTCATTATATTTTATAGAACTGACGACCTCATCGAATCCGTCGATGGCGTAGGGGGCCGCCAGTCCTCTCATCTTTCACTTCAGTATTTATTCAAACATAACTTTATTTTTAGCTCACACTGTTTGGACTTTACTCAGAACATGACATCCGACATTGAGGGAGGTCGTTATCGGCATCACATAATAGTAACACAACCATCCTCTGTTGGGTCTAAAGAACTGTAATCAAACACGACTTTCGTTATTGAATAAGGTTTTGAAACCTTTGTATTCAGGATAGTTTCTAGAAATTTTCGATAACTTTTATCACTGAGAACCAGATGAATTGGAAAAATTTCAAAAACGGTCTGTAAACTTGATATAAAATTGTTTAGTAGTGTTCACGAACTATGGACATTTTTAAATTTAATTTGAATAGTCCGCCAAACAAGTCGAAATATAAAACCGCCAGATGGCGAGCACTCAAATCATAAAAGCCATTAGTTAAAGCACATGTTTACGTTTTTCTAGGAATGATTTCTCAAGGAAATTGTTAAGAAAAAAATAATTAAAGTCAGTTCCTAAACGATACAGGGTAAGTTAACATGACCTATTTTTCATATTATTCGAAAAAATCAATGGAAATGGCTACTCACTTCCGCCAGTCACAGGAACAGGAAACCCTATCTTCACTGTTTCTAAGATGGAGAATGATTTGATTTTCCTGTTATTAAAGAATTTAAAAAGCTATAATATCCGTTGCACCTAACCTTACTTTTCTAAACTGAAAAATGTTTTTTTTCATATTTTCCATTATTTTAGGACATGATAAAATTCGGAGGAGGAGTTGTAGAAGACGGTCAAAGTGTCCAGAGAGCAAAATACATCATTTCAGCTGTGTCTAATAACAACACAGACACCATAACACTTAATGGTGCTGAACTCATACCTGTAAGGAACAATGCCAATAAAAAACAATGCAAACTAAAATTTATGTATTTTTAGATTGATTGGGAGGGACGCCTGGTAACCCACACGTCTGTTTCTGTGAATGAGTTAGGAAAGCAATTATTAAAAGCTGCATTAGATGGAGATGTTGATCAAGTTAAGAATTTGTTGACAAAGGGTGCACCATTCACTGCTGACTGGGTAATAATAATCAAACTGAAATCGGGACTGAGTTCATGTATTTTATAGATCATTTGTTTCACTTAAAATTTATTTTAATAACAGACTTCATAGATACTGTCTCAAGTTTTCATTTGATTAAAAAATACATGCAATACATTTTGTGATGTATAATTTTCATTAGGTTGTTTTTTAAAAGTTTTATTCTGAGAAGAGATGAAAAATTGAAATTTGTAAAAAAATTTACAGCATTGATGTATAGAGTACAATAAAACTTGTGAAACAACCTAATAGATTCAGCTGATTAACGGAATAACAGATTTAAACAGAATAACAGAGAATAATGATTGACAAAAATATTCTCATTCAAAATTGAAATTAACAATATTTCAATACAAAAGGTGTGTCTGATAATATAAATTTGTTGTGTGTATTATATCTGCTATGTGTTTAGTATTATCAACAGCAAGAAAAAAAAAAGATCAGTTAGTTTAGGACAGATTTGTTACTTGTTACCTTTTATTTAAAAGATTTGTATAGTTATGCAAACTCATCAACTTCGGTAACATTTTTGAACCCTGTTTGTAATCTCCATTATCTTCAAAGAGTTCCCAACACACTCTCATTGACATAATAATGGTGTATTCAACAGTGATCATGATAAGGTTCTGTTTTTATTGGTCATATGTGAAAACAATTAGATGTTTTATGATGACAAATACCATAAATGTCAACTTGTCATTCATTATACAAAAATATCGCTTGTTGACTTTGATCATATGGGTCCAGATGTTTTTTACCCATTAAGAAAGTTCATCTTAAGAGAAATAATAACTGAGTAGTTTGAATTCTAGTTCTAGAAATTTTGGTTTAGGCTATCTAGGGTGTTGCTGTAATGTAAAGGAATTGGAAAACAGTCTGAAACCTGTTTATTTTTTCAACTTAACTTCATCAACGTAATAAAGGAAATATATTGGAAAGGAGATATTTAAGGAGAGATTTGAAATATACACTTCAGATAAAGTTTTGATTAAATTTTTAGTTCAATTGAATAATGAAGTACCAACATGTCTGCTACATGTAAGCTGAATTACAAATGATATCAATCTAAAAATGTGAAACTCCAAATTATTTTCTTATTGTTGAATGTGATTTTTTTTTGGTTTGCAGCTAGGCACTAGTCCTCTACATCTAGCTGCACAAAATAATCATTTAGAAATCACTGAGATATTATTGAGAGCAGGGATATCTAAAGATGCTAGAACGAAAGTGGATAGAACTCCTTTGCATATGGCTGCCTATGAGGGACATTTGCAAATTGTCGACGCCCTCACTAAGAATGGAGCCGACATAGACTGCAAAGATTTGGTAAGGTATTTTAGATTTCTGTTCAATTTCTGAGAATTTATTGCCTACTATTATGGAATTTCATTATTAACCTACAGTGTGGGTAGTTGAGACTGGCCTGACCGAATTGTCTCTTTAGGTGATTTGTTTTATAGCCAGTCTTCAAGTATGTCCACTGACTACATGTGAAATATTTTCTTTCCTTATACAAGGAATTGGTGAAATTTCAGATATGCGGTAGATTACCTCGTTCATGGGGAGATGGGGCGATGAAAAACATGTTGTTTGTCGTTCGCTTCAGCCTAGTTAGAGGAGTGATACTCTGAAAGAATTCAATTTCAATTTTTGGAACTCATCGACATTATGTTAATGATTGATACTACCTTGCACTGACGAGTGGCCAAACAGCCCGAAACCGGTCTGCAAGTGTGTTCATATAATTAGAAATCTATTGTGGCAGTTGTATCGCCAACAGCATATGCAGGAATAACTTCAGTGAAGAATCCTGCAGTGACACCTGTCGTGGTATTAGCCAGGGGAGTAGTTCTTTTCTGATAGATATCAGTCCATTAACCTACAGTGTGGGGAGTTGAGATTGGGCTGAACGAATTGTCGCTTTAGATGACTTGATTTATAGCCAGTCTTCAAGTATGCCCACTGACTATATGTGAAAAGTTACAAACCTCTTGTTTGTTGTCAGCTTCAGGCTAGTTCGAGGAATGATACTCTGAACGAATTGTCCTTTTAGATGATTTGAAATAAAACACCATTTGGAAACTGTCAATAATACTAATATTTTCAGTACAGTGTTTCTGGGTGGACAGCATTTTAGTAAAATGGATTGGTTAACATGAATTGTGAATCGACAAGGAATGAATGAAATTGTGCTTGCTAATTGTTCAAAAGTATAAGTTGAGTGCACCGGAAATTTGAACATTACAACAATTGTACATAGTGAATGAATTCAAGTCTTGATTAAAGACGTTTTATACATTCCTCGAGTATCTACAAATTTATTGTCTGTGAGTCATTTGAATGAAAATGGAAACAGTGTTATCTTTCAAAATGATGGTTGCAGAATTTAGAACAGAAATGGACAAATAAAAGGAATAGCAAAATTGGTTAATAATATATACAAATTGGAAACATAAATAGCATATCAGTATCTACTAGCTGAAAGAACTGTTATGTCAGGAGATATTTGGCATCGGGAACTAGGATATTTCAATGAAAAAGACCTGAAGAAAATAACAAATGGTGCTGTAGAAGAAATGATATTTAGAGAAGGAATCAACATAAGCAAACAAAATTGTGAAATTGGTAATGAAAGCAAGCAGACTAGACCACCATTTCCAGAGAAAGGATCTCGTGCAAGTAGCATACTAGAAATTATGCATAAATTCTTTGTGGTGTAACGGAGGTCAAATTACTAGGAAATGCTAGATATTTATATATTTCCAGGATGTTTATAGATGGATGGTTTTCGTCTATTTTCAGGAACAAAAAATGAGGTTATTTGAATGTTTCAAGCAGTTTAAAAGAAGATGAAAATTCTAAGAAGTGACATTGGCAGAGAGTTCTGTGAAGTAACCTGTGAAAAATTTTGGAAGCAAGCTAGCATATTGCATCAAAAACATACATCAGAACAAAATGGTTATGCTGAATGTCTAAATAGAACAGATGTAAAAAGAGCTAGATATTTATTATTTGATGCAAAGCTCGATAAAAGGTTTTGGGCCGAAGCAGTTGACACAGTAATTTCTTCACATAATATAAGTGTTGCTTCAGGACCCAAGAACAAAACCAGTAAGTACAGGACAGGAACTAGCAGATTCAGGGAGTAGACAATCACAAAGATAGCTAAAAAACCTAAAATATTTGAAGGTTTTTCGACATGTATGTGTTTGAAAAATTCAGATAAAATCGACCAAGAGGATACAATCACGGTAGAAGAAGCTCTTCAGAGACGAGATGCAGATATGTGGAAATAAGCCATGGCAAAGAAATAGGAGAGTTTTAGAGAAAGTGATGCTTGGGAAATAGTAGCTTTTCCAAGAAATTCTACGACCACTATAGTGAAGTGTAAGTGGGTTTTTGAAAGAAAAGTCAAAATTGAAGATGAAGTGTGCTATCACACTAGGTTAGTGCTTAAGGTTTCTTGCAGAAACAAGGAATACATTATATAAATAGTTTTTCTCCTGTAATAGGATATATGAGTTTACGATTGCTTTTTGCACTTTCTGTTAAATTAAGACTAGATATTCATTACTTAGATGTTAAAATGGATATTTCAAAGAAAAGGTCTATATGCAATTGCTGATGTTAATAAATGCTTAAAACTGAATAAAGCCATTTATTGGCTCAAACAGTCATTTAACAAATCTTTTAGTTCCATAAAGAAAAAAAATCATATGATTACTATCGTTGTTGTATGTGTAGATAATTTTTTTATTTTTTTTCTAAAAATGAAAATGAAGCCAATAAGCTTGAAACGGAATTAAACTTAAGGTTTCAAGTTAAAGATTTAGGTAGAATTAAAGAATGATTGGGCAGCCAAATATATTTTTATAGAAAAAATACCGTTATTACATTGCGTCAATGTATATTGATAAATCTTTTACTGTAAGATTTTTGAGTCAGGTCAATAATTCTAATGATGAAAGTCACTGAAAGAGTCCAAGTTAATTTTAAGATATCTGAAAAAACTATGAATTCTTGTTTGAAATTTTCAGTAGATAACTCAGAGTTACAAGGTTTTGTGCAAGGCAATTGGGCTAGTAAAGCTAGTAACTCTGTAGATTGCAGGGTATGCATTTAAACTTTGTGGTGCTGTTATCTCTTGTTGAAGTTTAAAGAAAAGAACCGTAGTTTATGTTCAAACAAATTGTGGAAATTGGTAGGCATAATGATTTCATAAATTTAATTTTAATGTGAGTTGGGGTGTTGATAAATTATATCAGAAAATTCAAAATTATGTATACCTAGTGTCATCTACCTCACATTGTCTATTTGTCATGTTAAATAAAGGTCTAGTCGTGTGCTGAATGCCAAAAAAAGTGCTTGTGTTTTATTTTACTCTGCCTAACATACTATGGTTCTTCAAGATTTGAAGTGGACCTATGAAAGACTTTTCTGGGTCAGGAATTATTTCTGCAATTGCACACCCATGATTATTTACAATAATGATAAATACTTCTGAAAATCAGTATTGGTTTATTAATTTTCGTTTGTATTTTTTTTAGTTGGGTATGACACCCCTACATTGGGCAGTACAGAATGGTCACTTAGAAGTAGCAGCACATCTATTGAGAAACGGAGCTCTCATAAACGAAGTCAACAAATTTGACTTGACACCTCTTCATATAGCTAAACAAATCAATAGGCTTGATATAGAAAAACTTTTGACAGAAAGTATAGTTGATACATCGGTCGCTACTCAGAATTTAGTGTTGCAATTAGCATCTGATGAGGGTTCTGAAAATCAGGTGCAGGAGTTTAGTGATGAAATGGAGTTGGAGAATAATGAAAACAGTTCTTCAGTTTTTGGAAGTTATTCTGTGGGTGAGTTTGCATTTAGTCTGAGTAGTCTTGAAAACTGTTCATTTAATTAAAATTTGAGCTTCAACTAACTGCTTTCAACATGTGCAACATGAACTTCCCTATATAGTATGAAGAAGCCATTTTTTGTCCAATGAATTTTAATATACCATCTAATAATAAATATAAAGAATATGTGTAGAAACATGGTACATCTGGAAACTGGAGCCCAAACACAACCCATTTGTGATACCAACACCAGACAGCGCTGTTTCGACCTGCCATCTGTCTAATTAGTGGTTCTAGGCTGAACCACAAATGCATTGCTGGACTCGACTGTCCTTAAAGGACAAGCCTAAGTAAGTGAGGCGACGGTATTCTCCTCTTATGAAGACGCCATTTATGGGATCCATAGATAACTCAGTCCTCGAATATCAAAGATAAACGAGGCGCCCCAAGTCAGTCAGTTGGAAAGCCAGACAGTGTTGTTTTGATCCGTCATAGTGGTGCTAGATCGCCCTCTCATCAGCGGTGTTAGGCTGAACCACAAACGCATTGCCCTCACTTACTTAGGTTTGTCTTTTGACGACAGTTGACTCCAGCAATGCACTTGTGTTTCAACTTAGTACAACTTATGAGACCTATGACGGGTCCAAACAGCACTGTGTGATGTTGAATCATAAATGTGTTGTATTTGGGCTTTGATTTCCAGCTAGATGCGTTGTAGTGAAAGACAAAAGATGAATCTTGTCGGGGGGTCAGTGTCGAAGCTTGGCTTTGCAACTGATCGCCTGTGTGAGCCTCATATATGGCCGTCTTCGTAAGAAGAAATCTCACTGGTCTAGATCTCACCGGTCTCACTTACTTAGGCTTGTCCTTTATGGTACATGTTTTGAATTATACCAATTTCAAATTCCCTGATAAAGTTTTTGAGATGGTGACTGATGATGAGTATGTGAGGGTTTCGGCCTATACTTTATATGAAAATCCATAATGTATTCAAGAAATACTTTATTATGAGATTTCCATCACATAACCAAATAAAGATGTCAAATGTTTTTTCTTTTGAGAGGTTGTTTTATTGCTTTATCCATGTTTTTGCGTCAACTTTGAAAATTTCATGAAATACTCATATTACTGAAGATCACCTCCCAACCACATCCCTTGTATATACTGTAACAGAAAGAACTTACTGTGTAGTATCCATCAATTCAGAAACTACTTACGTGTAGATCCATGTGTCTGTACTTGAAAGAAACATTGGGATATGAAAATAGAGTACCTCAATCAGAATCAGCACTCTATCGATAATGCTTTGTTATGTAATGTGAAGAAGAATATGTTTGTCAACTTTTGCCAAAAAATATTGCGATAACTCTGAACATAATCCCCATTAACATTTGTTGTTAAATACTTGAACAGAGTAACATCACAAAATTATTTCACGCGTCATAGTAATGCACAATTTTCGTTGTACAAGCATTTTATTTTTCGAGTGAAGACAATTTATTTTTTTAACGTCACTTTTCCAGATTCAAATGTTCTTCAAGAATTGGAGAACTCTGCAAATGGGTTGGATGAAAGCAGTCAAAATGGTACAGAAAGTAAGTAAAAAATTTCAACAAAATATTGTACATTTTTATTTCCAAAGACATCTCAAAATTTTTTTTACTTAGAACAATAACTTATATTTTTAGACCAAATCGAAGAAGAAACTGATCAGGAAAGAATTGAAAAAGAAAATGAACAACTTGTGCAACATGTCACAGTAGATCCCAGCACTTTCACAACGGAATCTCTGAAGATACTTCAAGAACACGGTATTACAATGTTACAAAATGATGAAAACGATGATTCAAATATTTTACATAGTGTTATGGAGAATGGACATTCAGTTGTTTTAACAGGTAACATTTCGGAAAAAAATCTAGTAAACATTTTCTGCATTCTTCACTATTCTCAGTAGAATACACCATTTCTTCTATGTTTGAAAATTACAAAAATCATGATGATTCTGTAAGTGGGCAGACTAGCCCTTATCTGCCTCATTTGAACTATTGTCTCCTTATATAAGTTACTCTGTTGCAGATTACTCATCTTGAATTTGAGGAATTGCTTCCATTATATGAAGCCATCTTTCTAAGTGGGCAAACGATAGTTTGCTCCTTGGAGTAGTTGGATGCAATAGACCAAGTCATTTAATTTTTTGGTCACTACCTTATAAAAAACCAAAAGTTCTCGTACAGCTTTTATTAATTCAGATATTAATTATGACTGGAAACTCTCCTAATTGTAGCCGATAAAAATAATGGGACAGGAAAATGAAAAAAAAAACATTTTCTGGAAAGTGATCTCTACATGCAAAGGAGATAAATTACTGTAGTTTTTCCAAAAATGTTTATAAAAAAACAGTCATTTATTTTAACATGCTGTACAAATTAGTTTGCTCAACAAGTGTAAATGTATAATCAATAGTACAAAACCCTTCATTCAGCAAGTCCGTAATCTATTCAAAATTACTGTACTCATTTATTTTTTATCAATGGTCTATATCAATCTATAGATGTGCTTATTACTTTCCCAAGCCTGTATGGTATGAAAAAAAATTTTTTTCTATTTTAGACATTGGCAAAGAAGTCCTGAATTCTGTTAAACAGTCTGAGCAACAACAAAAACAGAAACAACAAAAGCAGCAACAACCACCTGTTTTAAAAATGAACAAGAAAGTTGTGACAATTACTCCTGAACAGTTCTTGGCGATGACCAATAACAAAAATATCTTTAACCAACTGAAGGCACGAGGTCCTATCAAACGGGTGGTAATGAGGAAAAATAAACTTATCCCTATATCATCTTCTAAGACGCCTCTTTCCACTTTTACACCCGTTTCTACTGTCACAAGGGTAAGTATTCCAAGTAATATGCACATTCAATACAATTAAAATTTTTTGGGTATAGATTTTCATTTCCAGACAAAGTTATTAGAAACTAATCACACTGATCCTTTGAATTGGTAAAAAAATATAGCCAGTGTCAGTTCATATCTGTTAGTTAGCAAATCAAATTTTTTTGTGGTTTTTCATGTTCATAATTTACTAGAAAAGTATTTTTTGTAGTAATTATTGATTTAAAAAAACTTATTTTGGTTTTCAGTTTTTGTTTATTTATTGATCCTTGGAAAGTTTTATATTTTGATGAAACAAATAAAAAAAGTTTTCTATCTACTTTTAATTAAAGAATGAATGAGTTCATTGTAATAGAAAGTATCTTAACAGGCATAAAAACAAACTAAAACTATAAAACCATATAATAACAGTTAAACTAAAACCACATCGGATCTGTTTATTGAAAGTGCCCAATAGTTCTAAAAAAAAACTCAAAAAAAGTATGACATCATCTGGAAAAAGGAAATAACATCAGTACTATTCCAGTATAGGTTTCAAATGGTTGTTGATTTTGGATATCTTCAGGAATTAATCTAAACCTTTATAAAATTGATTTCCTTCTGAAGAAGACAAGCTGTGCTTTGTCAGATGGAAATCTGGCAAACATCTCATTCGTCATCATGTCGAAGGTTCACTTGACAAGAAATATCATTGATATACTTGTTTTGAGTTTTTTTGCAATCCTATAGGTGACATCTTCTTAAGGGGAGATGCCTTTTCCTACTTAGAGTTGTTCTTGTTAAAGACATCACAGTTCGGAAATTACAACAATGAACTGGAATGGGATTATGAATGCAACACTTTTGGACTCTGTTATATTCTTTATGTTATTGAGGGTGGTTCACTTAAAAAAGTGAGTCACTTTGTTTAAATTTGTAACACATATGTGGAATGTTATTAATTTACCCCAACAATTGAAATTTGCTTCCTCTCCAAGCATCCCATTGCATAATTTTTGTCAAACATTGACTTCAATTTCAAATTCCTTTGGTTAGTATCCATATTTAAAGAATTTATTTTATTTAGATTTCTGGGGATGCTGTGATGATTGGTCAAGCGGACAAACCCTCGCAGAATGACATGGAGTCAGTTATGAACCAGCTAATTGAAGCTCAGAATACGATAGAGGAATATAAGATCAAATTAAGAAGGAAAGAACAGGAAGTAGAGAAGTATAAGATGCAAATCAAATTACTTACGGGAACAAGTTAATTTTCAATGCAAAAAGATCCAAAATGAATTGCTGATGTCTCCAAGTTAAGTAGAAAGAGTGGAAAGTCTGAACTGAAGTGTGATTACTTTGAAAGTGCTATTCTAGATGCTGTTTGAGAGTAAAGGAACAACAAAATATTTTCCAATTAAAATATAAAAGTATAAAGTAGTTGACAATCTTTCTTGATAGATGTTTGATGATTCAACTTTCATTGTCTGTGCATGGACGATATTTGAAAAATACTGTTATTGGGAGTCTTCATTAATACAATAGAATCCATGCATTTGGTTCTATAATTTTATATTTTATGCATTTCTCTACTCTTAGGTTCCAAATCTGTTGATATTTTTAGAAAGATATTTTTGAACTTTCAATATACAATAAAAATAATATGATGTCATAATCTGTTTTCATGATGTTCAGTCATAACTTCATATTACATGACTGTTGTTTTGCCGATGTCATTTAATTTTGTTTAGGAGTTGAACTCTCATTCTCTTTTGATAAAAACGAATTTATGAAAAATTCTGATAGTTCTGAAAGTCGTATTATTCTCCTCATGTCGCAAACAATCTTTAGGTCCATTTAATTTGAAACTCAGGGACTAAAGAAATGTTCTTTTCTTTATGTGAGGTTAAGTTGCAGGAATGTAAAGAGTTTTTAACTTCGCCAACAATCTCAAGAACTGATTATATGAATTGTCTATTGAATATAAACTTTTTCCAAACTCAAAACATTAGATAGCATTTTCATTGTCTCCAACTGTTCTTTCCGAAATCTTCAGAAATATTGAAAAATTCTGAATCTAACAAACAATCTCTAACCTTACAAACAATCTCTCAATTTGAACTGGATTTTGGTGGCTTTTTATCACTTGTTCAAAAAGTTTTGGCATCTAGAAATGAAAATTGTCTTATATTATCATGGATGGTGTTATTCATTTTCAACAAGTAACTGTTCAGTCAGTCCATTCATATAGAACATGAGTCATGTCTATGATAATTTGGTGATTGGTAAAATATATAGTTTTCCAACTGGGCCATAGAATTCAATATTGACCAAGATGTTCATTAGTCCCTTGCTCTGAATTGGTTAGAACTTCCTGAGCTATTAGGTATGATTATTTTCAGTTTCTGTACCAGAACTGTACTTTCAACTCAAAAAATTCTTGTGTGAAAAATATCTGATCACATGAGGATTGAAACATCTGTGGAAAATATTTGTTCACACGAAGATTGAAACTATCGTGAAAAAATACATACATTCTTGAGATTATCAATAATAATCCTTTCATGGCATATTATATTTTTGTGTGTGGAGAAAGTAATTGTGTGATATCAAGAGAACAATGGGAAAATTTATAATTTAGTTGGCAATGTTCAACGTCCAGAAATATGAGAGACAATTTTGAACCTACATAGAAAAATTTGCTGGATAAAAAGTTGTCACCGAAATGAGATATTTGGGCATTAAAAAATCATAATTGGTTTTTTATTTTTTCATTGCCAATAGAGTTGATTATTGATCACATTTCAATATAATATAATATTCATAATATAATCCCATTTCAAACAATTTTTAATTTATGATATTCGTTCACTACATATTTGAATTGGAAAAGTTTTGTGAAGGATTTCAACTACACGTTGTATAGTATCGTAAATGTTCGATTTTTGTTATGACTTTTACAGAAGTGATATGTAAAAAAACGGAGACTTTGTAAATATTTTGTAATATATTGATTGTTGATTAGTTTTTAGTTCGGAGTATTATCAACTTAGACTATGAACAATGTATGAAAAAAGTTATTTATTTTTTTAAGTATTTTTGTACCTTAATCTGTTTAAATAAATTTACTACGAATACATAATTTTGTATACAGTGAAATTTGTATTCACATATTTCCTAATTAAATTGAATTTTAACAAACGGCATTTGTTTTATTTTCAAGATGGCATTTGTATGTACATTTATTTCGAAGCAACATTTCATTAATTCAAACCCATCAATTTATTACATTATAAAATTTATATGATATAAAAGCTTATCGCGAAATGTAGTAATTTTTTATAAAAAATTAAAATAAATTTAAATGAATTCAAACCCATAAATTCATTGCATTACACAATTCATAGTATTATAAAATCTTGTCGCTATATTCACATTTATATATATATATATATATATATATATATATATATATA
>WOGP01004238.1:0-14230 GCA_015342065.1 Leptinotarsa undecemlineata | reverse complement strand
TCCCCAAAATATACGCAACATTGAGGTTGTAGGCAGGTTTCTGAGGTCTTTGAAAGAATTCTTTCTTGATCAGGAGCCTTGTATTCAAGAATTTTTTCAAAATGTGTAAAAATGCAAAAGTTCCAGTTGAATCAAATTTCTTAAGTCAAAAAATTTTAGTCAGTGTATGATTTATCTAAAAAAGTGTGATGTATTTTAGTTTTTTTAGGAATTACTACTATATACTTATTTTTTTAAGCCCCTTGTGTGATTTTGACAGTCCATATTTCCTGAAGTGTATGTAGATTAAAGATTTTGTATTTTGTTGACTTACTTTTACAGACAATGTATTCTGCCACTGTGTTCAAGTACAAATACTCTGTGAAGAAAATAGAGATATCTATCTATCTATATATCTTATTTGACTGGCTGTGTCAGGTTTTACTTCTTTGAAAAAGTTCATTAAATTACCTACCATCAGCATGCATAATTTGGGATACTGATTTCCATCATACAAGTGATTTCAATCTTGTCTCTTTCCAGCAACAGTGGATCAATCTGATTATGATTTTTGAAAAAAAAAACTGAAGAACAAAGATAATTTGCTTGGTAGAATTTTTATATATTCAGAAGCCTTTTTAATCTAAGAGATTGATGTAGATTTTTGATTCTCCATATTTATCAATTTCGATTCAATCTAAATTGCTAGAGAAAAGTTCGAGGATGAGAAAAGATTGTTTTCGACATAGACTTGTACAATGAATTTGTGAAACTACTGAATTATTTTTGTATATTCGCACATAACAGTAATTCATTGAGCCTACAAATGATCTTGGGATATATTTGCTATAGATATTTCCAACAAGACCAGTAAGCAAAGTGATGGTCTCGGATGAAGATGATAGATAGATAGAGAGATAGATAAATAGATAGATATTCATTTATTTCTACAGAGTATATGTAAATCTTGTATTAAAGTTAAAAGAAATACTTTGTCCGAGAAATACGTCAGAGAACAAACCTAAAAAAGAGTAATAATAAGATACAATATTTGGATACAACACGTCACATACACATATAAGTATAGAGTTGATGAAATAAAATTTAACACAAACTGTCAAAATATTCATCTATAGTATAAGGCTCTATATTGCATAAAAATTCTTTCACAGACTTCAGAAAACCGCTGGCCATCCCAATGTCTCTTATATTCTGTGGGAGAGAATTAAAAAATTTAATCGCACTGTAGACAGTACTTCTTTCATATAGAGATTGTTTATGTATCGGATTTAAAAATTCATTCCTAAATCTTCTTCCATACTTATGTGTTTTATGATGTTTTTCAAAGTAGCTTGGTTGATTTACTAAAAATTTTAATTTGTCCATTTTAAAGATTCCTCTACATGAGTCTTTGACTCACGTAGGTAAAAGCTAGGATGTCCAGTGTCAGTACCAAACAAAATAAGTTTCAGTATTTCTGATACTGATTCAATAACAAACACATAATGTTTAAGAAAACTAAAGTTATATCCACAAAATTAGTTACCAAAATATTTTAAATGTTGATCTCTGTTAAGAGATGAATGTTTGAACTATATCACACTTCTGCGACTTTTAAGATAAGCAGATTGATAATAAGAGGAGAATCAAAAGAAGCGAAACAAAAAGTATCTCCTCAGATACAGGTACAGTTTTCGTTGTTTCAGTTTCATTTCTTCAATTAGTTTTTCAAATTATTGAATGAGTTTAACATTTCATTTTCAATTTATTTTTGATATGACTTTTATTTCAGTTTACTTTTATTACAACTATTGCCAACAATTCAATCCTAACATAACAAACCCTTCGTAAAAAAAAAGAAAAAAATTTAACTAGCCAGAAGCATTGGTCATACATTTTCCAAAAAATTTTTGCAGTAAACATAACATTTTTGTGTAATCAGACAAATAAACTAGTTTGTAAATACTAAATACTTCTTGTATCACATTCATTGCACTGAAATAAAGTTGGATTTACATTTGAATATACAAAACTTACCTGGTTAACCTGTTTAATAGATTCATTACAACGATATAATATTTCTCTATAACTAGGACGAAATACAATTTTTTCTTCAGAAGATGTATCTTCCTTAGGAAGACTCTGGGCAGCGAGTTCTAGCTTTGGTAAATTTTGGCGAAGCTCTTTTACGAGTGTTTCAATATCATCCTGGACTTCACTGACTACAGTTAAATCACTTTCACTTCCTGATGTATTGTCTAATAATCTCATTTTATTCGAATAGTCTTCTGAAGAGTTAGATGTTTTGATGTCACCATACATAGGAAATAAATTTAAATTTTTATTTGTCAGAACAGTTATGTCTCCATTTGAAACTGAAGGTATGTGGTCCTCAGGACTGGGTTCTTTCACCAATTTGATATATTTGAACATCTTATAGAGTATGTCCAGCTGAAAATTTTAATCGAAAATCAACATTTATTCAATAATATTAATGCCATCGATGATAAACACAAACGAACTACATATAATTAGTTTGGTATACTAGAATTTTGAATAACCTTCAAGGTACCAGAGAGATTGAAGTTAGTTCTCAATGATTTTTACTCCCAAAAAAGTTGACATAAAATTTTCACATGAAGTGGTCAAAATCTTTAAAACCTCCATACAAATGTCAGAAATAATAAAGTAATTGGATCCAACTAAAACAAAATTAAATTAAATAACCAATTTCTGTCCTTTATCATTATTCTTATAAATTGTTTTACATACCTTTTTTTTAATTTATTTTCATTAATATAATCTTTTTATTAATAATTTTCACATTTCTGTAGTTTTTTTATAGAAGAAAACTATTATTATTATTGAAAAATTCAAAGTTGAACCTTCCAAAGTTTTCAATAAAAGAGTACCATAAAAATTCGTTCATTGATTCTATAAAAAAAATTAATTTTCTGTATTTATTCAAATAACATGGTTTCCAATCTTTTAACAGTAGGCGGTAAAATTCGAATAGGCTTTCCTTCCTCAAATATTGAGTCAAAAATGCATAAGGATATCTCAAAGTGTTCATTGGAATCACAGTTATGGTCAGTTTTCGAAATCATCATATTATACCTCATCAGATTGTCTTTGTATCTTTTTCCAATGAAATCAGTTCTGGAAGGCCTGCCTCATCAGAGGAAGGATTCAACTTTTCTCTTTCCACACAATAGGGCTGCCTAACCAGTTTTGTTTTGACCAAATAAATGAAAAAAATAACAGTATTTTGCATTTCTCCAATACAATTTCTAAAAACAAATTGCCCTATACCCAAAGATTTGACACATCGCCTCAGCATTGAAAAGATTTCTGCAGAATGATTTTCAAGTTAGTGACATTAAGGTTTTTCTATTAAGGGCTCTCCATATCTCTAGTCTTCAGAAACACTGTGGTGACAGGATCGGGATACCAAAAACCTACATATATTTTATTATTATATCCACAGTAATAAACAACAATTGTTGTTACTGCTTGAGAGCCGTCTGACTTGTCCACGTCTTCCATTTCTCAGGAAAACTGCAGCGATACAGGATGTCTCGTAGGCCATCCTCCAAACGAAGGAGGTGATAGAGTAGATCGTTTCTGTTAATATAACATGAGGTTTCATTACTCATAGACAATAATTATAAGGGCTTCATCTGAAAATGGCAGAGTCGTACTTTCAATAATTTTTTTTTAGATAGATTTTTATTCAGGTCGATATCAGTATTCCAAAGTTAATATATACATATTAAGTAAACGATGTAGATGTATAATATTCTATTCCTAGCAGTCTGAGGTCACCTAAGCTTGTAATTGTGCCCTTCAGGCTGCTAAATTTTATCTGAACATAAATGATATAGGTACTAATGTACTAATGCTAACGTGTTCAAAAAACACTATCTAACTAAAAAGGTAACTTAGTTTTAGAAAACAGTTTGGGTAGAGACATATTTAGGAATTGATAGAATATATAGATATAAATTTCGATAAACAGAATCATGGTAGAATATACACTGATGAAGGTTTTTGATTCAGTCGTTCTCAAAGTAATTTTTCAGTAGATTATAATGGTTTTTAATGAATAGTGAGTTTTTTGTGAATTTTCATATTTTTTATATGTGTAGGTAGATGATTGTATAGTTTAGGACAAAGGTAAGTGACAAATTTATGGTTGTAAGTCAATCTGCAACATGGCATATTCATAACTTGGCTTGTTATCATTCGTGCATTCATAGGCATATATTTTCCTTATGTTAAATGGACCAGTTTCTTCATATAAGAACTTGGTTGAATATCTTAGAATTTTTCGAAGCATTATTTTAATTATAGTGTTTTGAAGAAGAAATATAAATAATACAGTTTATGGAAAATAGTTACAATAGATGGTCAAAATGTCTCCCTCCAACTCTAAACATTAAAATTTTTGAGGAATTCCAAATAGAGGCAGATTATTTCATATTTATTGCACTACATGATGAATTAGTTCTCGCAATTGTTGTTCATCATTTACATTCTCGTTCATAGATATGGTCTTTCATGTAGCCCAACAAAATGGATTCAAAAACCGTGTTGGGCAAGAGATTCTTCCAGCATATTCCTATCCACCTTCTTTGAAAGGTTTTGTTGACAAAATGGCATATTTTCACGAGTCTGAAATTACTTCTAGCAAGGCTGGTAGATTATTTTACAACAATCTTAAAATTATTACCCGTCTAATTTTCAGGTACTTAAAATGGGCCATTTCGTGTTCCATTCATTATACCAGCCCATACCAATCGTTTCATACAAATTGTGGGAGGTAAATTGTGGAATATCCCTGAGCACCCTAAGTATGATTAATCTGTGCATAAAATCGAATTGAAAAATTTCAACCAGTTGTATTTCTTCCAAATATTTCTCTACAAAAACTTACTCTTTGTTGATAATCTTGTGATGGAAGAGCTTGCACATGCTGGACATGCTAAAGGTGGAATAATATTATCTGTATAGAATTCGCGTAACTTTGAGAGATCCCCTATCACGTGAAGGATCATCGTCAATTTGCAAAAGTGCTTGATTGCCATCATAAACTTACGATTCTCTTTCCCGGTGACATGGCCTTCAAGATATGCATTGCGAATGCGAATGAAAAATCGATGGTCGGAACAATTGTCTCTATTTGGATTCTGCTTGTAATATACCCTTGCTGTTTCTGGGGCATTTCCGTTGGATGAACTATAAATAAGATGCATCCTTATGTATTCCTGTAATGTGAACAGCATATTTTTGTAAGGATCAATGTATTTTTGAAATCAATGAAACTATTTTTTCTTCTATAATACAAGAGAATTACTGAGTTGATTACTTGTGATCATCGATCAATGTAAGCCTAAATTATTGGTTACAACTTTATTTTTACATTAGGATGCATGAATTTATGTTAGTGATGCCTCTTTTTCAAGAAACATACAAGTTAATGTCAATTGGGATTTCATAAACTATTCCAAATAAGTCACTTCCAAGATATTTTTTGCAGTTACCTTCTCATAGCACATTATCTGACTTACTTATTGGAGTTTTCAAACAAATAAACCCCAGTTTTGATCAGCACAAAATATAGCATTTAACATAAAAATTAATATCTTTGTTAATTATTTTGACCTGAGATACAAACTTTTAAAGTATTGCAACTTGGTGAAGAATAGACATTTAAAAAATTAAACACAGCTTCCGGATTTTCTGAAAACTGTGAAAATTTTACAAAACATACATAAGAGATCAATAATCCTGCTACTCACTTCTAAAAAAATTTTTCAAAAAGTTCTTACGTTTTTAGTAACAAAAAGGTTTCTTGAATATCTAACGGTAGCAAGGTTTGTGAAAGCCTATGTTCTCAGTCTTATGTTAACAATATGTATTATGTTTATTATAGTTTTTATGAAACTATTTATTTTCGTTAATGACTGAATATTTTCAGTTTCATGTAACTTATATTTATGACACACAACTTAAAATCGGTACATGAAATCTCCTCCACTCACTTGTTTAGTAACATCCAAATCTCCATTCATAAATGATGATTGATCTCTTTTACTGCAAAAGCCTAGCTCACAAATAAGACTTCCGAGAACTTCTACATTTTGCTTATTCTCTTCGAGATCCACAATATCTTTGTAGGAATCATCTAGGAGTTTCAACATCCAAGAAATCAGGAAACATCTATTGGAAATGTGGAATATATCTCCCAACTCTTCTTCTGTCATGCTATTGGAAAGAGGATAATTGAATAACAAAAGGCACTCTTTTATATTGGATAAAATCTGCTCCATTCTGCCTGATTCAAATTTACCGCAAAATCACGATCAAGTGAAGGGTGTGCGTTGTCTCTCTCTATGAGAACCAGCTGAAAAGAGAACAAAAAAGAAAAATAAATAGTGGAATCGGAAAATGGCGAGTGTTGTGTTTTCTACATTAAGTGGAAAAATATCAAGTAAATGTTTCATTGAAGAATGACGGGACATTAACATTTATTAGAGCCTTTTTACTTTGTTCAACTGATCAAAATAACCTGTGTAAGTACTGTGTTAAATCCAAATAGATAATGAAAGGTCATAGGTACGTCAAGGCGAATGTAATTATTTATTCTGAATGAAAAACAAAGAATGATGTTTAACTCCAATGGACTCACCTTAAAAAATCTTCGCTTACTAATTCACAAGTGTTAGGCAATATTCTCTGTTATCACTTATTGCTCACCGTCTCCACTGATCTAAATGATCTGACTAACCTTCAAAGTCTTCAAATACTTCAGAAACGGCGGTTGAATTTTTTACCAATGAGAAAGAGAGCGGTCGTATATCAAAAGGAATCGTCTTTTGACGTATGTACATTTCGTAGAAATATTGGTTGTCTAAGTCCGAGGCGCAGTAAATAAGAAATAATTTATAAGATATAAATTTTCATTTCCCCTTTCTTTTCGTTGGCTTTGTTCCCATTTAGCCATCTCCTTTTATAAATATATATGGACTTATGGAGATACAAGGTGTCACAAAAATATTTTTCTTACTATTTTAATATTGAAACTTGATGAAATTTGAAAATATTGAATGCCAGATTGTTAAATTATATACAAGTATTATAAATACTACTCATTAAAGCAGTTAATAATCTGGTGATACCTATATATGTTATGTTGAAATTTAAGCTTCTTGCAAATTCGGCGGGCTTCCACTTAAATTATCTAAAGGGGTAGGTGTACCATAGACGTATCAGAAATCTATTTATTTCTACATTTTGTTGGAACAATGTAATTACTTTCAACTGCTCCCATCAACTTTTTTGTTTAATATCTACTCTTCATTATGAAAATGATTATTTTTTCTTATTCGGAAAGTTCCACAGTCAATGGGCCAAATCTAACAAGAATTTCATTTGGAGGACACTTAGGTATTTTTTCTATTAGTTATTCTGTGTACCTATTTGTCATTAGTGTCAGTTGTGAGTTGGCATTTGTGGATGATGTTTGTATTGTCCATTTGTTGTTTGAAAATCGTTTTCATTGAACTGATCAAATTACATTTGCTCGAAGTAAAATTCTTATCCGATATTATCGCGGAGTTTGCGATTCTTCACAATGACTGATAAATTCAGTAAATATTTCCCCACGCTCAATTCCCGATACGTCGAATTTACGACAAAATATATTCCCTTCAATGACTTCATCACAAAAAAATGAAAGTTCGCTAATATCTGAATTATTGGAAATATCGATATTTTGGCGTAACAATTCGACGTAGGATGAATTCTATCTAGTGAGACATCTGGCTCCTTCAAAATCATCATGCGTCGGACTTCATTACGGTGAACTTTCGGTGAAGTCGAATTCTCACTATGTTGAACTTAATCTTAAGTCATATGAACGCGAGTTGAACCGGACGTTTACTCTGTATCAAAACAAGGTTACATGTAAAGATATGCTTTTTTCGACGATACTAGGTAAAACTGTAACCTACGATAAAAAAAATCCAAAACAAGTACTCCAATCATTAGAAATGCAATACTTTTCTTAAAGCGCGTTTCTCCAACCAAGTTGACATCTCCATCTCCTGAAGACGCCAACTTTGTCAACGATAAATATTCCCACCGAGAACCAATTTTGCAATCCACCGTAAGCAAAGTATAGAAAAATTTCAGGAAAACAGACCATGTAACAGACCTCCCAAAAGGCGATAGAAAGCCAGTAGTCCGGTCAATTTAGACCTGAAAACAGTAATGAAATTACGAAAATTGCGACAGAGCTAAATTTTGGTGAAGACCTTTAGTTTAGCATAAAAAATAAAAATTTGAAAGTCCCCATATGTCTCATGAGCGCTTCAAAAATTATATGGGGTCAAAAGTCAAAATTTCAAGTTTTTTGAGTTTTTCTCGAAAACGGTAAGTTTTATCAAAAAATTACTTCAGACCAAAGTTATAAATCTCAAAATTTTCTAAAAAAATGATCCTCATGATATTTTCTGTAAGTGTCACCGTTCCTGAGATATCGCAATTGTAAAAGTCACGTTCTATGTGATATGCACACATTTCTACACCACCTGTGAGGTTGGCGGGTTTTTTAAAACCAGGTTTATCCAGTAGGCCTACTCCGCGAATCGTTATTACGTAATTTTTAGGCACAATACTTATTTGTTGTCAAACACACAAGATTGAATATCTTCTCGAACGATGGCTACTGCAGCTTTCAAGATTTTCCTCCGTTTTTCTTTTTCATCCAAGTTTCTATTATTAGACCAGGCTTGACTTAAAATATCTTGGTAATATAGTCTACAAAACAAATAAATGTTTATTTCCCGGGTTTCTCTGTAGTAATAATTCTACTACCATATTTTAAATTCAATCCTACTTTTAGAATTCGGTTATCTAAAGCTATATTTTTACAAACATTCTTTAATTCACCCAACGTAAACTGGCAGTCGTTACTATTTTTCAGAGTTTACAGCCCCACTTTGTGAACGCTCAATTTCAACGCCCGTATTAGGTCTTAGAAAATACTTATAACAACTATCATGGTATTTAGCATCGGCAGCTACTAAATCATATTCAAAATTAATACGATCAACGACAGCTTTTGATAAGTCATCAGAACGATATTTAGCTAATTTCAAAATAGATTCTTTAAATTTGAGTGTAGAAACTTTGTAATTTTTTTTTCGAAGACTCTGCGGTTTCTTTTTCTCAGCCTGTTCATCTACTTCATCGCCACAAAATAAGCAGTTTTCTTTAAAACTGAAGCTGGATTCACTTACTCGTGCTCTAGTACGAGGTGGACTTACTTCTGAAGTACTGGCCTGTTTATCTTCACGTTGTCTTTTTGCTGCGGCAATTGAAGTTTTCCGGGTGTATGATTTTCGGCAATCCACGTGGAATGTAACGGACTTCAGACCTGTTAAATATTCAGTAAACTTATCACTTCTCGCATCACTTGCATCGATTAAAGTTTGCATTCAACGATTGGCTACAACAGTTTCAGCTTCAGTCAAAAGTTTAGAGCAAATAAAGCGAAATTGCGACATTTTTCTTTCAAATAATAATCACTAAAATCTCTTGTAGACGCTTGTAATAAATACGTATATTCATTGGAATAAAAAACTTAACGCTAAAAGAAGCAGTCACATGAACGACGCCACATGGACAATAGATCCAGATGTTATATTCAAGGCCATACGGGTAAAGCGGATTTTCGAAGGGACTGACGGTCCTTCAAATGTATATATAGTATATACAAACAGGCATTTTTCAGTTGCTTAAGTATCTGAATGTGTGTATACGTGGCTAATGTGTGTATATTACATAGAACGTGACTTTTAAAATTACGATATCTCAGGAACGGTGATACTTACAAAAAAAATCACAAGGACCATTTTTGTAGAGTATTTTAGGTTCTACAACTTTGGTCATAAGTATTTTTTTGATAAAACTCACGGTTTTCGAGAAAAACTCAAAAAACCTGAAATTTGGACTTCTGACCCCGAATAACTCTTGAAGCACTCATGGAACAGATTGGGACTTTCAAATTTTTATTTTTCATAGTAAAATAAAGGTCTTCACCAAAATTTTGCTCTGTCGCAATTTTCTATAATTCAATATTATATAATTACCGGACTATTCGTTCAGGCCAGACTCAAATTACCTACACCATAGGTAATTGGAGTGTCAGTGCAGGATTCTTCACTAAAGTTATTCCTGCATATGCTTTCGGCGGAATCGATTTTCAATTATTGGAACACACTTGCAGATCGGTTTAGGGCTGTTTGGCGATGATTTCCTATGATTGAAAATCGCCGCGAGGGACGTTGGATTGTATCCAACAGGTGTCAGTAACGAACATATTGTTTGTTGTTCGCTTCTGCCTAGTTCGAGGAATGATACTCTGAAAGGCAATTGGATTTTGTTTAAGCAAGCACGTTACGATTTTACGTTTGTTGATGTTGAAATTGAGATTATTTCTGGAGCACCAGTGCTTCAATGACGTTAAATCATTTTGTAGTAAGGAACAGTCTTGAACACAGGTAACTGGACTGTATATTTTCAAATCGTCACCGAATAGAAGATGGGTGGCAATAAGTTCAAGTGATAGATAATAATAATAGAAGTGGACCCAGATTGGAGCTTTGTGGGACTCCCGAGCAAGCAACATAGCGATTGAACATCAAAGAGATGCATGAATGAACATGGAAACAGTTTCCTGGATAGAAAAAAATGCAATGTAGGCTAGGGACCTCCTGATATTGAATAGCAACCCATTACTGTTAGTCAATATGTAATATTTATTAACTTATTAGATTGTTTTTTCACGTGATTGTCACCAGTGAATATGTATTTTATCTGTATTTGCCTGCTTCCACCAGTTGATGTGAATGATTGCGTTCGCTCTTTTCAGGCGATTGAAACCATATTAAAATCAATTATCTGATCGAAGATCAAAGTTATGTTTTTAGAGTATAAAAAAATTCAATATGAATTATATAGCAAACACGTGTCCATGGTTTCGGAAACCTTCAATAGTGACAATTAAAATGTATCTTATCAATGATTTTTTATATGAATTTACATCAAGAATCAGCTCGTTCCATAATAACTTTTTTGTATCCAGAGTTTTCACTACTAACTCGTTACTTTGTATCTTCTAAACTGTAAGACACCAAAAAATCACTTCGCAATCACTCATTATATAACCGACAAGAAGGTAGACAGGAAGCCAAGTCGGCGTCGGAACTGAAGCCTTTTTTCACTCGTGACAGCACCGTTGCTGAACAAAAAACTGTCATCAACCATGTCGCCTGGAAATGTTCTACAGATCGCTGCCTACGGTAACGAGACATCAAATAATCATGACTGAAAATTGATCCGCGGTGGCAGAGACACCAGTTGTCGGGTAACAGTTTTTCTTGAACGCATTGCTGAAAATTCCAAGTGAAGTTTGAATATTTGAAGAAGTGGAGAGTGTTGAATGTAATATCAACTATATACAAAGTAGGGCAAATTGGTCACTTTCAAAGGGAAACTCTTGTTTTCAATCTAGATAGTTCAAAACTATGGCTATGTTTGAGGGTCAAATTTTATGACAAAATTAATGGGGAAAACCGCATATCGATGTCTATCATCATTTCTGAGTTACAGCAAGTTTTTGCAAAAATGTGTATTTTCGAGAAGTTGCTGTCAAAATTTTTCTGTTTCTATGAGAATGAGAACTTTTTACGTAGAATTCAATGGCGTAAAAACTATTTTTTTCAAATGAGACATCTATAGTTTTAAATGGAAAAAAATTTTTTTCAATGAAACACCCTGTATATTCCTGCATATCTCGATAGAGCTTGAAACTACTTGAAAATGTAGCACACTTGATGTTTTGCCAGACTCATCTTTGAAATACAGAGCTTTTAGTTTTTTCATGTCGACTTTGAAACGCAAACTTTGATCAAGTAGGCCAGGTGGATAGTTCCTTCTTTCTTAACTTTTGAACGGAACAAGATATCACGGTCAGATGAAATTTACGCTATCAACTATTTATTCAAATAGAAACGTTGCGTAACATAAACTTTCGATTTGATATAAATCTGAAAGAAAGAATCGAGACGGATCAATTCAAGTTGTAACGAATTAACGAATTAACTGTTCTGAACAAATTAATTTTTAACAATATTTCACTATCACAACTAATTTATATCCAACACTTAGCCACTAACGCTTAATTTATCTTCACTGTTCGAATTCTTTGTTAACCGCTCGATTCGCTTTCTGAATTCAGACTCCCTCTCTGGACGGAAAGCCGTCCTTTTATATCGGTAACAATCGCTCTAGATTCCTCCAGTAGTTTCGGTACTCATCTACACTTTTCGCGGCGGTTCGCGTGAGTCATGTATTTGCTGGCTGAGATATCAGTCAGGGTCGGCTTCAGATTCGTTACAAGGTGATCGAGTAGCCTATTCCAGAATTCAACTAACTCTGTAGGCATATGATGGAAGTTAACCAACCATGATAATAATTACACAATTTTCATAAAAATTTTTATTTATAAAACCATTCAGCTAACACCGTAGTTTCCTACATATGTAGGTGTATCAATCAAATATGCTTCAATATCAAAGAATAACATTGGCAAAGCAAATTACTTGAATGGAAAATTCCATATTTCATTCCTACTACATATTTCTCCGGTTCATGGAATGAGATTCATCAGCATCGAATTACCATAATATTACTTTCTAGAGAAGAACATTTACTCTCGATTTTTCCTTTTCTGTAATTGTGTCTGTTATTTATGGCAGTTCTTCCTTTGTCTGATTGAAGATTCACAACATGAATTTCCGAGATGATTACAGTTCCCGCTTCATTGTTGTTAAGATTTCTTTTCCAGTGAATTTTGAATGGAACAGTATGCTTTCAGGTCCGATTTTCCAAACGATCTATAATTTGAGCTCCAAAATAACCGGGAAAAGACTGTTTCCAGATTTGCATTAGCACAAACGCTATAGGAAAATATTTGTGGCGATCTAAGAGCTCATCAATGAAAGACAACAGTTTTCTAAAAAATATCATCCATTTAATGCTGGAGCTGAAGAATTCAACACCACTTGTAAGGTTCGATTTTGATCTAGCTTGGAAATTGATTCGAATTCAAAACATCGAACAGAGATGGGATGTTAGCTCTATACTCTTGAAATTATTCTCATAGAAAACTTGATTCCAATTTGGAGTTGACTCCCAACTACCAGAGTTTGGCATGGTTATGAATTCTTCCCCATCTCCAATCTTAAGTAATATATGTGTAGAACATTTTGAAGAATCTTCTATTGAAACTCAACAAAAGTCTGGTGAAGATACTTTGACACTCTTTTTGCTATTTGCAATGAAAGTTATAATGATATAAATGCTTTTTTGACGATAAACTTATTCAAAAAAGTTATACAGTTCAAACACTGATCCAACTACCATCAACTCAACAATCACCGACTCCTTTCTCAACGAACTTTTTACTTCAGAGTTATTTGGAAAAAGGATATTATTTGAAGGCAGATTTGATGTCAGAACTTCTAACAGAACAGAAAATAAACTGATATCTATATTCACACATACAAAAACAACACAGAAGGAAAACTCTTTCCAAGACAACACAGAAATGAAAAAAGCATTAATAAGATACCCTGTTTGTGTTGTAAACTATCAGGTCAATGAAAGTGCGTGAAAATGAACATCCATTAGAAACAGACAATTAACTGAATGAAAATTGTCAGAACATGTTTTGAAATCTGACGGTGACCATCGAGTAGAACGGAACAAAACGAGAATGATTGACAATGAAGAATATGCATGCTTTTTATGGATATTTTTATGAAGTAGGTACTCAATGTCTGATATATCGTGCATGAGCAGATGAGGAATTATTTGAAATAAAAGGGAATTATTTTCAGCAGGAATTATTAATTTTTGGGAAAGAAAGTAGTTGGATATTCAACAAAAGTCATTTTTTGTGGAGGAAAATCATTTTTTAACGACCTTTTTTTGGGTTTTGTTACCTTCCACAATCTGAAAAATATAAAAATTATATTGGGGAACTTTAAACAAGTATAGAAGGACAAACTTTTTAGTTTACCCCGATAAGTTACTGCGTAAAAATCAAAGTATTTTTCACAAAGAAAAATCTTCTATTTATCAGTAACTTGTCGTATTTAACAATTTTGCCTATCAAAAA
>WOGP01004237.1:0-14230 GCA_015342065.1 Leptinotarsa undecemlineata | reverse complement strand
ACTTTTCATGAATTGAGAGTACTGATGTACTTAATTTCAATTAAGGCTATGTTTTGGACCATATTTAGCACAATTTATTTTTTATCTCGAAAACAGATAGATATAGGTATAGGACATTATCAACAAAAAAGTATTAAAATACTAGAGCGATTTCAAAAATGTATTAATATATGGGGTGTTCCATTTGAAAAAATTGCTAGAACTTTTTGAAAGAAGTGGCAGAGCCGCAATGCTGAAAATGTTTTAGATCGATAGAACAGGTAAGGAAATGTTAGAAGTGTAATTTTCAGAAAAATCATGTTTTGCGTTTTCCAGAAACGTTTAACCTACCATCGACCGTGAGTCACGCTGTATTATATACCTATTATCCTGTAAATGGATTCATCTGTTGGGCAAAACATTTTGTTTTTCTTCTTCTTCTTTTCTTTTATTCACCCGTGAAATGTTATCAACTTTGACAAATCGACTCAACTATTTCATATTCTAATTCTGGAATATATTCTTTTCTTCGAATCTCTTCAAATTCACCGCTCTCATTTGGTCACTGAACTAAATTCGAAGCCTGTTTTCCAAAGCAGAAGACTCATATTCATATTCATAATCCGCAAGATGATCACCCAACTGATAACTCAGTATATGAATCAATTTACCACTCGACAGATCCTCGACGAATCCATGTAGAACAATCCGCGGTACACATGAGAGCATCTGTTATTTTTAGCACTCGATATTCAGTTGAACCTTGGCGAATTTTAAACGGGGAAATTCTCTTTGACCGCTCAATCGTCGTCTAATTGGTCTGGTGATCGTGCAAATGTACTGTATCATCAGCTATAAAGTAAATTTGATGTGATTCCGTCCGATTGAGCGAACACCACAGAGCTGAACGGATTATGGCAGGGTACAAATGAACCGGTTGAGCGTGCTGTGTGATAATTACGAGGGTTTTGCAGGAAACGACAGGGTGAAATATTTTCTTCAACTTACAACAAGTGATGAAAAATTCAAGCAGTGAAATTAGATGTTTACCTATTTTTTGCTCCTGCTTGGAAGTCGTCTGCTTCTAAGATTTCTCCCAAGAATCCGGAAGCACTGTGTTTCCTCCCATCCTTTTCAGGACACTCATTTGAATTATCTTGTTCTATGCACTGGTTTATAATCTGTTCTGTCTGGTATCAGTGGAGTAGGGAAGGCGAGGGTAGACTCACAGCACTTAGGCCACATGTGACCTATTGTACATCCTCCCAAGGAGTTGTCCTCGTAGGTCATCGTCCATCCTGTCCTTTTCAGGAAGGTGAATAGGTCACTAGGCAACATCTCCTTTATGTATTCATGTTTCTGATTATCAAGTTGTAGCGTTCAGGTTAACACAGTATCATTTTTTTAAATTATTTGAATAGATTGAAATGAACTCACACCTCGTACAGGACACAATTCGAACGCTCTTGTGTGTGGTTGATAGTCAGGTTCTAATTTATGCAGAATTTTGAAAGTTCTCATTTTTCTGTGACGAAATCATGTTACGCTAATGAACATATCGCTGTAGAAATTTCAAAATCTGATTGAATGCATTAAAGTAGGTTCAATCCTGAATTGAAACAAGTTAAATCAATAAGACAGAAATCGGCAGCAAATAATATTGTTTTGACGCGAGCTAAAGAAGGCAAAACGGCCATAGGCATGAACTAAGAAGAATACGTAGAGAAAACTATGGATTTTCTAAATGCTGGCATTAACGATAGTCTTAGAAACGACCCCTCCTATTTATATCAGAAGAGAACTTTGAAAAATATTGAATGTGTCGTGGATGAAACAGAAACATCCAGATCGTTACTCATTAACCCACAGCCACCTAATCTTTATTCGTTGATTCAATCACACAAAAATAACTACTCGATTAGACCGTTAGTTCCTTTTGTCACAGTTTCTTCGATTAAAATATCCGAAAAACTCATCGCAATTACTCAAAACCACACCAATTTCAAATCAAAATTCAATTCGAATACCATTTGATCAATGAAATTCAGGATATTACATTTCCGGAAAATGCCAAATTGATTTCATTCAATGTGAAGAATCTGTTTCTTAGTATTCCTACGATTGGAACAATCACTCTTGAAGAGAATATATTGGACAAGAGGTCTATGAATCCTGTAGTGAAAAAGGAAATATTAGACTTGCTTACGGTTTGTTTGACACGGAATTACTTTCAATTCAATGACACAATGGTGAACCCATTTAGTCTCATTCTGGCAGAAATTTTCATGTTTAACAGAAACTTACAGACAACTGACTAAGTTCTTGAATTTCATCCAGTCTCTCCACCCTTTTATCACATTCACTATGGATATGGAAAAGGACGACTCTATTGACTTGACTGAACCAAAGTTAATAAACAATAAACATGATTTTCCATTTTATCAGTCAGCAGGTACATATATTATCATTCATAATTCGTCCACCCATCCATATCAGCATTCACCAGTATAATCCACAGACTGATAGATGATCCCTAGTCAGATGCGAATCTTAATAAAGAACTGAACATAACCGAAACAAATAGCCGTCAGCAATGATAACGATAGTAGCCTAATATATTCTCTATTATCAAAAAAGTTATACAGCAAAGCTTCGAAGAGATGAGGAAAAAAGTTATGGAATCTTAATCTACTTGGGAAGACCCACTACGAATATTTCCAATTTTCTGCACAACAAAAGTATATATATTGCTTTCAAAACCAAAAACAACTTAGGCATGCACATTAGGAATGAGAATGATGAAAGTTCAGTTTCTGGAAAATCGAAAAGTATAAAATATCCTGTGGTTCATGTCCGATGTTTTATATAGGTCGAACCGAAAAAACTTTCAAAACCCGCATGAATGGACACAGAAATAGTTTCCAGAATGAAAAAAATAAACCCGGCATATGCCACTCATTTAATCACAGAGGTACATGAGTTGAATCATGGATTGAAGCTCATCCATTTCCAGAAGAACGGCTTAAAACCCAATCTGTTTAAAAAAACACTCAATATCTAATGAACGATCGAAGAGAACTGAATAATTTGCTATAATTAAATATGTTTATTTCCAGGTTCAAAAAGTTAAATATAATTACGGTATTTTAGGAAATTTGAGTAATTCATATCGTTAATGACTTTATATCTAACCTTTCCAGGTAGATTCATTCATTAAAAAGTAGGCATACAAGTAGGTAATATGCTAGAATATAAAATAGTTGTAATTTAGAAATAACTTGTCATTAACGCTTGAGAAAGTTATTGTATAGCAAAATACGTGTCGCGGTTTTTCTAAAACCTTTTACTCTGGTCTACTTTTATTTTACCATTTTCAAATACAATCAAGAATTAGCTATGAGATTATTGTTTGGCTATATTTATTAGCGTAATGTGAAAGCCAGTTTTCCCTAGCTTTGTATATTAGCAACAAATGGAATTCAATATTATTCATATTTACGCGGTTTTGTAAACTTTCACTTGAAAATATCTCAGCAGTGTTTCAGCAAGTCCTGTTCCTTTTAGTAACCCTTTGAATTTCCAGAAATGTTTTTGATTCATCAAAATGAACACAGTTACGTCCAGAGACTCTTATTGAGAAAAATACACCTTATCATCATTAGCACATTTCAATTCATTTCCTGTTGAATTAAGCTGACTGCGACATGGTTAAACTTACTTCGTAAATGTACAGCTGCCAAAGTACAAAAGCAATTATAAATTTGTCATAAATGAAGAGCCGCCGGAGCAGATTTACAACACTCAACTCTAAAATATATCCCACCAAGACCAAAACTGTCAAGTTAATTTCTGAAGGCATATTTCAGATTTAGAAGTTTGCAAAACCACTTTCAGAAGCTTTTTACGATGTGAGGGGTCTGGTGTGAGCCCTTCAAAAATGTCCCCACTAATTAGAGAGATGTTTCCGTTTTAGGGATTCTTGTGGACTTAGGGTTGTTGTAAAACATCAGTTTGGAACTTCATGAACTGTTTTGCGGGTTGCACAAGGCAAATCAGTCAACCGTTTGGGATAAGGTAACTGAAATATAATGGGAACTCTGGAATGAATTTAAATAATATAACATGAACAAGAGATATCAAACAGAACGAGGGGAGGAAGAAGGAATGAATTTGTTGTAAGTGTCATGGAAATTGATATAATTGGATACAGACGCCGAGTTTTCTGGTGCAAATATGGTATTGAACCCAAAGTTATTGCTGAAAGTTCTGCCAAATAGCTCGTAAATCATGAAAAGAAAAAAATATGTATTATAGTATCATTAGGAGAACAACATTTTTCAAAAACATCTCATACTAATCCATCGTTGAATTACTAAAGGATGGAAATGTGACGTTCACTTCAAGTTGCTTTCTCCGGATTCTAAGACTCTTAGAAATATTGTAGCATTCAGTATCGTATATGAGAAGTTCGTAGGCTGAACATTTTTTCTTTACCATTTTCGATACTATTTTTATAGTACGATTTGTGTTTAGCCTCAAAATATGCCTAAGTTTTAACGACTACCTCTTCATTATCTTGAGGTCTGAGAACAGAAATGAGGTCACTGGGGGCCAGATCTGGAGAATACGGTGGAAGCGGAAGCAAGTAGAAGCCCAATTAATGCAATTTTGTCATCATTTTCATTGATTTGTGACATGGTGCATTGTTTTGATGAAACAGCATTTTTTTCTTTAAATGGATCCGTTTTTACGTAATTTCGTCTTTCAAATGCTGAATAACGCTATGTAATAGTCACTGTTAATGGTTTTTTTCTTTTCAAGATAGTGGTTGGATACTAAACCATGCCTTGCCATATCATGCCATGTCAAACTTCATTTTGCGGTCATTAAAAATTATTTTATGAATTTTTTTGATGTTTTCGTCGGTAACACGTTGGGCGCCAACATGTAACTAAATAGACTCTGGGGATTTAGGGCGGAAGCAAATAGGTGGGGCTGGGACGTAGTCAACAACAAAAACCACCGGAGGAAACGTTATCACAATTTATTCTAGAGTGTGTAGATACACCAACAAGAGACCAGCCACCAAGCCAGCAGCCAAACTAATAATAATTGTCTGTTACATACCTGCAGGTAACGAGTAGCAAATATCTACGTTTGTTATCACCAGAAAGCACGGGGATCACATTGAGTTTAGCGACAACACCAAATGCGAGAAATGTCTCCAAAATAACCACTAGTAGTAAGTTATCTCTCGCAGCTGTGCTATGCACGACTACTTCGATAAGGCCAGCAGTGGTGTGCCTCAACCAAAGATACTTCTTCCCAAGGCATATTGTCACACCTTTATAGGGCATCCACTGCGTGCATCGTTTTTGGTGCCTCTTCCACCTCGTTTAAACTCAGCAAACTACTTCTTGGCGGTTGCTTCTCCTGTTCCATGTCTGAATAACGGTTATTAAGCCAAGCCTTGACTTTAACACTATAACAGTTTTTGTCTGAGTATAATAATGTAACCCCGCGTATAAAATGAATTTTGTTGTTGTTGTTGTTAGATCCTTAATTAGTATGAGAAGGACGATCGGCCCTGAAATCGACCCTTGTGGTTCTCCGTAATCGATAAGTTTTATGCTAGATTCGCTGTTATCGTTTACTTGAATCATTTTCCTGAATGTCTTGAGAAAAGATTCTAAGAAACATGAGAATACTAGTTTCAACTATGCAATTAAATGGTTTTCTATACTACCTACACTCTAAAACTTTTCTGGCACAAGAACATATGACTTGGCAGCTCAATGCGTACAATTTCTTTGATCTAGATTCGCTTCTAGGCATCTTCTGGAATAGGTATGTGATTTCTGAATATTATTCATGTCTCTAATTGACATCTTTAGACGGAAGAATAATCGAATAGAAGTACCTGTTTACCATTTCTCAAATAAAGTACCCATTGTTGTCCTTTGTTTCCAATTCATTGAGAGAATCATTCATTGTGTGGTAGTATTACTGGCTCCTCAAAAAGGTGCTTCTTTGACGAGCGAACCGTATCCCTATAGAAAATATCATGCCCGACTAATCTCTCATTCGATAAACAGCAAGAGTGGGTTTTTATCCCTAAAAACCTATATAATCTTTGGCAGAATGTAGGCGACCCAATCGCTTCCACATTGGAGACTAATCAGTTTTACATTATGATGAAAATTAAATTGAAAGGGGTATATTTTCAAGAGATTCAATAACACTAATGATAATTATAATAAATGATCTTTATTTTACGTAGCAAAGTGCTATTCTGAAACAAGCGAAATGCAATTCTATTCTGTGCATTTTAAACCAATTCACTTGATTGATTGAAGGAGTCACATAACTTCTGTGATTCGGGCGATTTGTACGTTTTGAATTCTGTTAAATTTTGTTAAATTTGTCGTCCCCCTATGAATGACAACCCTCAAGAGTCGAAACTTGTGCGAGCTAAGGACCAACGGGGTCTTACCTTTTAACGTGTGATTCCAAACACGGAAGATGTGGAATCGAGATAAGGGCCATAGACGACATCGCAATAATTGAACATAGATACAATCAATACGTCTGAAGGGGTAATTTTGAATGACCTACTAAGACAGTGTCTGTTCAAATACAAATGTTTCAGTATACCGTACGATCTTTAAAGGAAAGTATGGACTTGATGAACAAATCTGAGGTTGTACTTTATAAGAAGTTCTAAGAAATTTATTTCGTCAGTCAATTCCACAGAATTTCCATCAATATGCAAATGGATATTATCTATGTCCCTTTCACGATTTTTGGCTTTTCCAAAAACCATCAAAGATGATTTACTAGGATTTAGATTAGGACAGTGTTCTGCGACATATGAAAAAGATTGTTTACATCATTATTGAGCGTTATCTCATGATCAATAAGGTAAATAAATTAGTTATTATCGCTTGCATATGTATGGATATTGAAACACTTTGGAGAAGTAAGATGTGTAGATGATAAAGAGTAGCGGGGCGAGAATTGAACCTTGTAGAGCTCCATGATGTGCAATCATATCAGACTGACTAACCTTTACTACAACACATTGCTTTGTATGAGTTGGAAAGAAATTAATGAAGCCACATGCCTTCATACTGAAAGCAAAAAACTAAGTTTAACCTACATAACAGGGCAACTGTTGTACTGTAATTTTTCCGAAAACCTGATGGAGAAGTAAAACAACTCATACTGTAATGAGTCGATTTCTGGATCTATAACGTAGATTATTTTCATAGTACAATTCCATAATAGTTGTCACTACATTCTCAGAAATATTATTATATGAAAATGAAGACATCTTGTCGAGATTGTGATTCTACATAGATAGATAGACAATTATTGATCATACACCAAACTACATTGGATTGATAAGTCAAGAACAGAACATTGTTAAAATAATAAAACAATAAAACACTTTAAAAACATTTTTAGACCAAGCAACACTGGAAGTAGGTAGAATATTGTACACTGTTCATTGACAGTACGAAATGACAGTCCGGCAACAGACACAATGTAAAGAATTATAGGCCGATCTGTAAATTATATGACTTTGGTAATCTTTTTGAAAAACTAATATATAATAACATCCTTGATATGGTCAAGGACATCATAATCAGTTATTATCTTGGTTTCTTCTCCCATAGGTCGATAAGAACTAATTTAATAGGATTCACCGATTTTTGTTGAACTCGATGGATGAACAGATTCAGGTTGATATTGAATACATCGACTTCAGTAAGGCCTCTGATGAGATTAGTCACAAAACAGGGCCCAAAGCTTTTTTCCAAAATCGAGTTCAATGTTCAGGGTAGAACGTTGAGGCTTACAGAATTCTTTAATCAATGGGGATATTTTATGAGTCGAATAGTTGACAATTTCCAATCTGAATTGGTTTCTTTGGCGGGTTGGGTGGTAGTGGATATCCGCATTTTGAATGAAATGGTTTTTATGAATGTAAGCAAATATTCATAATTTATACAAATAGGTACTCGTGAATGTCAATATTGTCTTTTATTCGAAAACATTTCTGTAAGTTTCTTGAAAACCCAAGTGGAATATCAATCGTAAGATTCTTTTCTGTGTCATGAAGAATCTACTGCTGCCAGTAGAGGGACCATAAACTATAATATTATGACTAATAGAAGAATATACCAATGCATAGTAAACGCTCATGAGACCTTCTTCATTTAAGCAGCTTTCTGAAAATATCTCCACGTAAAGAGGTGCTTATACAAGGTGGAACATAGTGACCCAATGCATTTGTTCCATTTGAGGTTTTCGTCGACGATTGTACCCAAAAACTGGGAGCTACTTTGAAATGTGATTGATGAACTGTTTATATCCAAGTTTTTACATATGTCATTACATACAGTAGTCGAATTGTGGAATTGAATAGCAACAGTCTTCGAATAGTTGTCGAGTAGCTAAATTGTTCTTCTGACACCACTGGTCGAATTGATTTAATATTTTTTTTAGCTACTCCTAGTTCACCTCTGTTAGGACCATATATCAAAATTGACGAATCATTTGCGAAGATGTTAACCTTTCCATCCTTCACGTGTTCAAGAAGGTCATTTATAAATAACAAGAAAATCAGTGGACCTAGGACGCTACCCTGAGGGACTCCTGAGTCCACTAAAATACCATCAGACATTTTATCATTCACTCTTTCAGTTTTCTCTCTTCTAGAAATGAATATTTTGTCATCATTTTTTCTCATCTGTCCCGTACGTCACTGCAAAAAACATATTAAGGCAAAAACGTCTGTCATTTCTGAGAATGTAGTGGCTATGATTTTGGAATTATAGTATAGCAAAGTCTCTATTGATTCAAATTTGATTATTTTTAGATTCTGAAAGGCCTTTATTCATTCCACATTTTCATTCACCGATATATCGAAACCAATTCCACTCCAAACATTAATTGCTCGCTGACCAGCTGGCTGTTGGTTATCCTAAAATCGAAATATATGCGAAAGCAAATATGAATAGTATTGAATTCCATTCGTTGCCACGATACAAAGCTAGGGAAAACTGGCTTTCACGTTACGCTAATAGATATTGCCAAGTATATATCAAATAAATACCTGAGGGAAAACTATATCGACTGCTTCGGTGTGGAGTTTGTTTTATTTTTGAGCATCACTTCTATCTGTGCATTGTTAAGTTCTATTGGAAATACCAGACGTTAGTATACACGTGGGATTTGATAGCTTGAATATCATACGTTTCAGTGTAATAGTTTCAGTGGCAACTTTGGAAATGTGAAAATCTTTCGTAGATAAAGAATAAGGTAATTTTCATTCGAAGGGATTTCAGTATGAGTTCTCAATCTGTTCCTGCATTGATAGCTCTTCAGTAATCCAAGGAATGAAGACTCAAATTCAATTCAAAATTGAAAATTAACGTTCTATAGAGAAACAGGAAATGTTATAATTTGCTAGACTTTGGACTTTGTATTTGTTCAGATCACCCAAACTCTTTATTCATCCTATATTTACTATATCATATATACTATATCCTATATCATTTAGAAAAAATACCAAAGTTTCACCATGGTTAACGAACTCTTTACTGAAAAAGATTAACGAAAAAATTTGTTTATTCAATACTAGTCTCAAATACCTTGACAGCATTCTATTGAGAAACGTTACAAAAGTATGAGAAACAAAGTTACCAATTTGATAAAAACTACCAAGCAAAATTATCATAAGAACAAAATACAAACAAAAAACATGATACCAAACAACTATGGAATATTGTGAGAGAAATCACCGGCACTAAACCTAAATCAACCACAATTGGAACAATAAAAAATGATCAGGGAGTACTCTTAACAAACAACAGAGAGCTAGCCAATGAATTCAACGATAATTTCGTTGATATAGGAAAGAAATTGGCAAATAAAATGATAACCCCGTTTTTCATCCAAACATTTTACCAAACTCTTTTGCCTAACTGATAAAAATGAAGTAAACGCTTCAATCTGCGACCTTGAAAACAAAAAAGCGAAATCAAAGCAGAACTGCTAAAATCAATATCACATTATATACTAAATCCTTTAGTTTTTATTATTAATAAATGTATATTACTTGGTGTGTGGCCTGACTCATTCAAAACTGCAGTAGTTACTCCTATCCATAAAAAATGAGATGAAACTGAAATCACAAACTATAGACCAATCTCGCTTATCACCCATCTCGAATTTTCGAAAAGGGGCTGAAGAAAATAATAAACTGAACTTCAAAGAAAAAATCTCAACCGAAGACGCGATTCTTGAACTGACAGAATTGATACATAAATCCTTGGAGAAAGAAAAACCTTCTTCATGTCTATTTATAGACCTAACGAAGGCTTTCGATACTGCCGATCATCAACTACATCAACTACAAATTTTAGAAAATAATGGTATCAGAGGGAGTTGCCAAACACTTTTTGAAAGCTATCTTCGAAATAGAATGAAGTGCGCATTGCAGATACAATTAGCAATCAAAAACAAATAGAATGTGGAGTCCCAAAGGGTACGGTACTGGGTCCTTTGCTTTTCAATTTATATCTAAATAAATTATTCAATTTGGACAGCGTTGGGAAAATAATTGGATACGCAGCCGATACTGCGATATTCTATGAGGCAGACACTTGGTTTGATTTGAAAAAGAACGTAGAAACAGATTTACACTTGCTCAAAAAATGGTTCGACCAAAGGCTCCTGACAGTGAATCTGGAAAAAACTAATTTTTTTCCTTTTAGCTGCAATCTATCCAATGATTGTCCATTTAAAACTCTTGATGTCGGCAAACAAGGAAAAACAATAAAAATCGACTCCCTGAGAGAAATAAAATACTTGGGCGTCTATATAGATAGAAATTTAAGTGGGACTCTCATGTGAAATATACAATAAAAAAACTGCTAACAATACTTCACAACTTACGTTCCTTGAAAAATTACTTACCTCACAAAGAACTTAATCAATTATATAGTTCCCTAGTAGAGAGCCACTTGACTTATGGTGAAACAGCACGGGGTTCAGCTCTACGTGTACACCTCAATCCGTTAGAGGTATTACAAAGGAGATTCATGAAGTTGATCATGTCTAGAAATTCACGTTTCTCGTCAGATCTCCTTTATAAAGAGTGTGAAGTTATGTTTATGAGACAATTATATTACTATTGTACAAACGTGAAGGATTATTTCAGCAAAAATAAAGCATCATCACGAAACCACAACTATAACACACGACATCGCGACCAACTAACCTATCCTACTTTTAAAAAGTAAATTCCACAAAGAGCATATTCTTTCATGGCAAGTACATTACATAACACCGTACCTCACAAAATAAAAATTTCTCATTCCAAACCAGTATTCACAAAAAAAAACACATAAGAAAACACATTCTCGAAAATGATAGACAATTTGAAAAAAAGCTGTTAGAGTGAAATAAGTTAGTCTTAGTCAAATTTATTCCAAAGTTTTATCATACTATATTGTAAGTAGCATAATTTTATTCATATTACCTAAAATTTTATCAATTTGTACATTAATAGTTTATTCTTAGAGAACGTGTAATATTTGTCTAAGGTTTTATCTAGTTTTCTTACTTTTTGTTTGTCTAGTATTTAATCGGCCCATTTTACCCCAAGCCGAAATATAATTTGCTCAACTATAACACCAAATTAACAAAATTCAATAAAATGTTTTGTAGTTTCTACTTCACGAAGGCCATACCTATTTTCATACAAATATTTATGTACTCACATAAACTTTATAACTTTTTGTGAAACAAGAGCTCTGCTCTTATCGTCAAACCACTTTGTTCACATATTTTGTTTTAATCATACTCTTATCTGTTGTGAATAAAGTTATTATTATAATGGTATTTTAATGGATAACCCACCAAGTTCTCTGTTGACAAAAATTTACATAGATGATTTGGAATGAAAAATAGACAGTTATTTTTTGGTGAAAACTTTGAAACCAATGGATGACAGAAAGAGTTCTTAGATTTCATAGATTCCCTCCACCCTTTCATCACATTCACTAAAGAGGTGGAAGAACATGAAAAAGCCAAAATGATCGATGAACATGTGTGAACATAGATTACCTCCACCCTTTCATCACATTCACTAAAGAGGTGGAAGAACACGAAAAATCCAAAATGATCGATGAACATGATTTTTGAATTTTTTGTCAACCAGCCTACACTGATTTTTTTTTATAAATGTGTTTATCTGCTAACGTACGAGGTTTGTTGAAAACATATGGTGATTTTTCAAATTTCACGGGCTACAAAAACCGTTGTTTGAGCAACACTCAAGAAAGTTTTTGGCCATCCACTACTCCATCTTGGTGTGTTAATGGTTATGACAGAACGAGAGTTCAATAATTTAAATTTTAAACTGAAACATTTTCTTTTACAATATGCTTTTCATGATAATGAGATTTTCAATAGTACTCTACATTCCAGAACAACTCATTTATACAAATTTTTACATCATTTCATTGACTGTCAGACTTTCAATGTGCGAATTTATCTCCTTCACCAAATTCATTTGTACTTATTATTTTTAGATTTGTTTTATGTACAACTTGGAATAACTTGTGTGAACACCCTTGTATCCTAGCACCAATAAAGAATTCCAATTTGAACTTGAATTCGACATCGAAACCAGAGTCCAAACGTTCAAAAACAACTACATAACGATGCCACAGCCACCGTATTCAGCAGATTTAGCTCTCTTTGACTTTTTCACATTATCAAGATTGAAGAATCATTTAGGAGGACGGTGTTTTGTGACAACAACTCACCTCATTTTTTGAATAGATCTCGTATCTGATATATGTACAAAGATGACCTCTATTATTCATAATTTTCCTTTAAAGACGTTTTGCGTAACGAAATAAAGTCAGTCATGAAGTTACATCCAACTAGTCAATTCTGACATAACGTTGTGAAATTTTTTGTTCCTCAAGGGATAACGATCGTTTTCCCACTTTCATTACTGGAATTTATTATTCTGAAGTGAAACAGGACAAAATTGGCACAGTTGGTAGGATCTTTAGAAATTTCTGGGACTCGGATCAGCCTAACCATTAGTGATGGATCCACAGTAGGACAGTCTCTTCATCGTAGAAGAACGCGCGTATGTCAACTTCATCAAAGCAAAGCTGGTGTAGGATTCTATCCTCTTTGGAAACCTTCTAGTGAGCAATAAACAAAACATCATAACACATCTATATATTTTGATATCGTCATGAAATAAAAATATTCCAACGATACGTCTTAACTCTGAACCTCTCGTTCTAAAGATATTTTTCGTGGAGTGGAAATTCCTGAAAAATATGCAGCTAATCTATGATGATGGAACTTCTTTCTTTCACGAAACGTCGTAAACAGGTCGTGAACAATATCAAAAAATATGTCCATTCATGTAATTATATAGAAAACAACCATTCTGCGGTTCGTGTTCTTCAGGTAATTCGATTGTCTCTGATTTATTTCAACCACTACAGAACTCAATAGTCCAGATTGCGTAGGGAAGAATAATATCAATAATGACAGTGAAAGCCCTTCCACTTTTCTCCATGAAGAGGGCGTTAATTGATATAAATAGCAGAGGGTCGAAAAGAAATCTTCCAAGAAGTCAAGAGTGGAAAAGTGGAAAGAGGTGTAACGTAAATCAAACTCTTTGATTTATTATTGGGAAGAAGATTCTGGGCAATCACTTCACACCGTTTAATTATCTGAGTACTCCAAGTGTGTGTTATAATGGTGAAGATCACAACGATTAAAATAAGTTGAGATATATTAAGTTATCATGACCGTTTTCTTTTATTCAGAAGATTTCCTGGGAAATCTACTATTGGATATACGAGGCTGAAATATGTGGAACGAACGTTCGTTTGAAGGTGGTTAATAATGTTGAATTGAAATTCCTGAAGAAACGAATGAACCCAAAATGAATAGTTGAAAATGTTACTTATATTGAACATAAAACCAGGAAATTAAATTAGACGAATGATTAAAAATTAAACAATTAAAATTGAAATTAAAATATTTCAAGTCAAGGTATTCCACAACCTTACGATTGTTAGTATAAATTGATAAATTGATAGATGTAGCCGTAACTACGTGGTAGGAGATCATAATGAAAAGAGAAATGAAAATTTTTATGTTTTATACCACTTTTAATTGTAACTAACGTTACTGCAGTTTC
>WOGP01004236.1:0-13915 GCA_015342065.1 Leptinotarsa undecemlineata | reverse complement strand
CCTTCCTGAAAAGGACACGATGGACGATGACCTAGGAGGACAACTCCTCGGGAGGATGTACAATGGGTCACATGTGGCCTAAGTGCGTGGGCTTACACTCACTCTCCCTACTCTACAGATACAGAATGTTGACTATCATAAGAACGTGGAAGCTAATGTTTTTGAGGAATGGTTTGAAAACACATTGAGAACGCTCCCTACCATTCGCGACAGCTCATTAAAGTACCGAATAAAACTTCGAGGAAAGATGAAATACAAAGTTTTTTATTGGATAACAATGTGTACTTTGAAGATGAATATACCAATAACGAACTACTTGAAGTTACACAGACACAATTATTTGAAAAAGTGTATGTTCTTGAGAGTATTGCTGAAAAGTATATACACACCATATTGAGACTTCCCCCTATTTTTATGTTTTCATTCTCATCGAGTTGATTTGTGGAAAAATAATTTGTGTTATGAGCAATAGAGTGAGCTAACGGAGATATATTTGAGAATCCTTTTATAACGAATATTTGTGTTTATTACAATTAAGAATATCCCATACCTACAGTGCACTGAGAAGAAACAATCGACTCATCATTCATGTCTATAATTTTCAATTTATATAACATCCGGACTGAAAAGTTCCGGGCCTAAGAAAAAAACAGGCATTTTTTTGTTGAAAATTGGCTTCGTTCATCAACGTGATCTCCATCAAGAGCCACACAATCATTCCAGCACCGCTCTAACAATACTACTTTTGTAGAACGATTTATATTTTGCCTCAAAATAGGCCCCAGTTTCACCAATAACCTCTTCATTCGTGTGAAATTTCTTACCAGTGAGCAGTTTTTTGAGAACTGCGAACACCCAGTAGTCGCTGGGAGCCAAATCTGGCGAATATGGTATATATGGGAGCAATTTGAGGCCCCTCTCATGCAATTTTGCTATCGTTTATATTCATTTGAAACAATGTGCATTGTCTCGATGAAGCAGCACTTTCTTTCTCTTCAATTGAAGCGTTTGAAGGCAATTTGGGCTTTCAAACACCCCAATAATTCTATATAATATTCACTGTTGATGGTATTTCCCTTCTCAAAATAGTCGATGAATATAACACCACGCACATCCCAAAATACCGAGGCCATAACCTTTCCAGCCAATTGTTTTGCTTCCAGGCACTTTGGATGAAGTTCACCAGTTGCTTTCCACTAAGATGACGATCTTTTTGATTCCGGAGTGAAGTAATGGATCCACGTTTCATTCATCACCACATGTCGACGTAAAAGTTCTAGTTGGTTATGTTTAAAGATGGCGACCACCAACGCGCAGCACCCACTTCGAAGAGAGCTTTCTTATAGTCAAATACTTATGCAATATAGATATATTCACAATGTTCAGCTAACACACGTAACTTCAGTTTTCGATCATTCAAAACGATTTTGTGAATTTTTTCATGTTTCTGTTACGGCCTCATTTGGACTCCACTGCATTCTGCATCATCGGTATCTCCACGACCACGTTTGAAGTCAACAAACTAACGTTTAATTGTGTTTTATGAACTAGCGGAGTCCACTTTTCAAGTAATTGCTTCGCTTAAATGGTATTTTTTCCATCAAGAAGCAGTGTAAAATTAAAACACGAAATTGTTTTCATTGATTGTATTGAAAATAACAAAAGTAGTGACACTTATAGCACAATAACTGACAAACTTGTGAGTAGAATATCATAAAATTTCAACAGCTTTCTTTTAAATGTTAGTAATAACTGAAAAAGCGGTGAATGCAATAAGAATAGCACCATCCACGTGTTAAGGAGGTCAATCATTTTGAAATTTACCATAATCGTGATTGATAAAAAGTTTGAATGAATCAAGCTGTTGGAGGAATGGGATGACCCTCTAGGGCAATTTTCGCCAAGTATTGCGTCAGTCACTAGATAGAAACCATTCGAGCTTCCCGAAAACTCTGGGCGGGAATTCATTAACCTGTTGATTGAAATATATCGCGATTGTCCGGAATTATGGAAAGTGAAGAGCAAGGATTATTATCTTGAAAACAGGAAAACTGCATCATTACCATGTACCACTACTTCGACCACCGTCATTTCTTTTTCTGTTGTTTTTTTCCGCTTGAGGAAAGCAAATGAGAGGGAGATTAAGGCCATTGCTCACTGAAATGAACCACCAGCGAACGAACAACAAGTGTGCACTGGTCCCATTTCTGGTGAGAACAAGGTTTTGATCAATAGATTGGAAGGCTGATTGTAGTTGATTGGAACAGATTGATCGTTTAGGGCCATCTTCAGGCCTGATATTTTTCAACGCATCTAGTAATTGATTTTCATGCCATTTAGAAACAGAAAGTTTTTGAGTCTATACTTTCCTACGGCGAATTTGCTTCTGTTTTCGTTTTCATTACTCGCCGATTCATATCCACAGACATAACATTGAAAAATTAACTATGAATACTGGACCTACAAAACAAAAAAACATACCGGTGGAAATCAACTTGTATATCTTGTGTCTTTTTACAGCCTTTCGAAATGTTTTGAACATTAAAATCACGATGCTTCAATATTGACACAAAGAGTGCGCTACAAAAACAACGCACATTTGTTTTGAATTTTTTATAGTGCTATACATTTCGATAATGGTCATTTTATGAAACACGAAACACACGATTGTAATTACTTTATTTGTTTATCCACATGTTTCCAATCTAAAAGCAATTTTACATTTATGATTTGATTCACTGACAAATTCGTGAATTGGTAAACATTATTTCTTTCAATTACTCCATTTCATTAACTGCCGAGTAATTATGTGAAGCTGATTGAAATAACCAATGTCAACTTATTTCATCTGAGGTGGCCTTGGTGAATCGGTCATTAAGGATTTTCCAACAGTAAAAAAAAATCAGAAAGGACGAGTTGAAAAAAGAAAAAGAAGTTAAAAGCTAAACCGCATTTTATGTTTTGCCTGATGGTTATTGCTTAAGGCTTTCCAGCTTCCACAACGATGATATCTCTCAGGGATTCACCTCGTCTAAAGCCACTTTGCTATTGTAGATCAACGATCTATTAGAAACTATTGAAAATCTAAAATATAAGCTATCTCATCTCTGTTGTGATTACCAACCACCATATTCAGCTTTATTAGTTTCGGAAAATTTTGAATTACACTTGCATGACATATTTTGTATTGAAGTATATTTATATATTTTTTCAATCTGCTTCTGAGAGTTGTCGTTTGTATGGGGGCGACAGCTGATTATCAAAAAAACAGATTTTTTTACTTCATTTTTGTTACAATTCAAAACATTTCAAAACTAATGCTCAATCTGATGCTAATTCTATATGTATCATTTAAAAAAAAATACCCCTTTCAATTCTCCATCAATCTATTCCTAAACTGAAATTAATCAAATTAGCATTGAAAGAATATATATATTGACTTGGGTGTCACACCAATAGGTGGTTCCACTTATGTCTCCCTTGCGTTTACGCAGTTATTTCTATTAAGTACTTTTCTTGGTTTTTCATATTTGGTATTCAATCGAGGACCGCCTGTCCGGTACTGACGATGCCCAATAGGCTGAAACAGCTATCTACCCATGGCTCTTGAATTGAAATCTATATGGAAATGATCAGAATGGTAATTATATATTTGTCTTTTGATTATCATTGAATTATTTTTCCAACAGCTTGACTGCATTAACCTTTCTCGATTTCATATCATTTCTAGAAACATGTGGATTTGTTTTTTCGAAGGTTAGCTTCCCAAATTTCTGCCACCTAAGTCAAACCACTAACATAAACACTTGGCAAGTTGACTTGGGTGTCACACCAATAGGTGGTTCCACTTATGTCTCGCTTGCGTTTACGCAGGTATTTTTATTAAGTACTTTTCTTCTAAGTGATTCTTGAAAATGGCTCCAAAGCAGGAACCGAAACGTCGAAACGATGAAAATTATAGACGCGGTTTCTCTTTTGTGATATTAATATTGTACAAGTCACAAGTCAATCAAAACAATGGCAAAACTGCATGAATATTGAACTTCGAATTGCTCCCACATCCAGTCTATTCGCCAGATTCGGTTCCTACCGACTTCTGGCTGTTCGCAGACCTAAGAAAATGCTCATTGGTAAGAAATTACGTTTGAATGAAGAGTTTATTTGCTGAAACTGAGTCCTATTTCTAGGCAAAACTTGAATCCTTCTTCAAAAGTGGTACTGAAATGTAAGTGCGGCGATGGAATGATTGGGTGGCTCTTGTTAGGAATTGTGTTGGTGAATTAAGCCAATTTTGAAGAAAAAAAAGTTTTTTCTTAGGCCCGGGACTTTTCAGCCTTTAAATGAATTGTAAAACAGTAAGTAATACTGCATATGAAAAAATCTGAATGAAAGTAAAAATTTTCAAAACGATACTTGAGAAAATTCTCAACAAAAAACATATAAAATTTATCTCAAAACAACTGATGATATCTAAGGCGGTCGAAACAGCGCGTATGTCGCGTATGTTTTGTTTTTGGGTTCTGATTTCATTGAGAAATAGCTTGACCTACATTCAAAAGAGCTCGAGAGCACCCCGCCAAGAGAATTTTAGTGCCAGGGTTGAAAATATTGATATTGATAGGTTTTGTTTTTAATTGACACCCCTGAATTGTGTTAGAGAAATGAGACAAAATGTGACAACATAAAGAAGAGTATAGCTGACAACGTCAAAACCAAGCTATGAAGTTTCAATAACATGGAAAGTGCTGAACTAGTGGAAGATGGAACAAAAAAAATTAGGCCAGTTCCAGTTTTGATTTTAGTACAAGTGACTTTAGGAAAAGGTTGAAGCTAGAGGTCCAAATATTTTTTGAAATAACACATGGGCTGAAAAGTCCCGGGCCTAAGAAAGAAAATGCGACTTTTTTGTTAAAATTTGTAGATTTTGTAGAAATTTAGTAGAACGCATAATCCTTTGCCCTAAAATAGGCCTCAGTTTCAGCAATAGCATCTTCAGTTGTGCGAAATTTCTTACCGGTGAGCATTTTTTTGAGATCTCCGAACACCCAGTAGTCACTGAGAGCCAAATCTGGTGAATACAGTGGATGTGGGAGCAATTTAAAGTTCAACTCATGTAGTTTTGTCATTGTTTCAATTGACTTGTGGCACTGTGCATTGTTTTGATAAAGCAGCACTTACTTTTCCTTCAAATAGGATCGTTTTTCTGCAATTTCGGTCTTCAAACGCTCCAAAAACGCTATATAATATTCACTATCGATGGTATTTCCAGTTTTGAGATAGTTGATGAATATTTCACCACGCACATCCCAAAATACCGAGGCCATAACCTTTTCAACCGATTGTTGTGCTTTCGGGCACTTTGGACGAGGTTTTCAGTTGCTCTCCACTCAGAAGAAGATGTTTCATCCATTGTCATATATCAACGCAAAAATTTCGGTATGTAAAGTTCAAACATGGCCAAACGCTGCTCAGAGTCATCAGGACGTTCTTGTTTTTGGTCAAAAATGAGCTCGCACGGCACCCACTTAGAACATCTCATCTCAAATGATCATAGTCTATTGATATCTTTACAATGTCAGCTAACTCTTTCGATCATTCAAAACGATTTCGTGGATTTCTTTATGTATTCTGGTGTTACAGTCTCATTTGGATGTCCGCTGCGTTCTACATCATCGGTGTCTCTACGTTTGAAGTCAGGAAACCAACGTTCAATTATTGTTTCTAACGGAAAGGAGTCCTTATAACACTTTTGAAGCCATTGCTTCGCTCGAACGGTCTTTTTTAATGAACTTCCCATGCCGAATTGATGCAAGCAAACTCAGCAAATGATCAAACTATTGTCCGCAAACTCAATCACGGTTTGTGTGATGCTACCAAAAATGTATTACTTACTCATTGTTCGAACATGAAGTTTCACTAAATCCAACATATTCTGACGAATTGCTAACTACATCAAGTCGCAGTGAATTGATCGTTCAACAACTATCGGTTCTTTTCGTTTTTCTCATTTCGATCTACATAAATGGAGTGACTGACAAGTCGATGAAATGTGGTCATTGTACTAGCAGGGAAAAGCGACATTCTAATTTGATCGGCAGATTCAGCCGAAAATGTCATTTCTTGAATGAAATGAATTTTCAATTAATGAAAGTTGTGGGTCTCTCCATCACGTCAGTAAATATCAATCAGTGGGAATGGAGTATACGAACATAAACGGCGTTTTGGAAAGGTCAGTTCATTGAATTCATAGGCAATAACTTAGGGTATGTCCGAAATTGACTAAAATCTTGGTTATGTGTTCAAAAACTAACAGCTGCCTTCGACACACTAAATCACGATATGTTGTTGTCAATTTTAGATCACATCGGATTCAGCAGAAATCCTGTTTGACAGATCGTGGGCAACAAGTTAAAATGTTGTATCACTTATCAAATACCTTACTTACAGGTTGTACCACAAGGAAGCATCTTAGGTCCTCTATTATATTCTCTGTACACAACACATTTTCACACTCATCTTTCTTACTGTTATTATCATTTTTATGCTGATGATACACAAATTTATTATTCTTTCAAACTCAGTGACATTCAGCAGGCAAATGATAAGATCAATTGTGATTTATCAACACTAGGAATTCAATAATCAAGAATTACTTTTGAGTGATCATATGAAAAATCTGGGTTTATATTCATATCCTAACCTTGAACTCGATCAAAATGCTATTGCTAAACTTAAAATAGCTTATGCTACTCTGAAATTTTCATATCCCCATAGAGCAGATGTAAGTAAAAAAATGTTTTATGTTGAACGGTTTTGTTGAAAATAGATTATATCGATATAGAAAAAGCTAAAAAAATAATTTTGAAGGTCAATTGCGGCCATCTTGGATTTACACTGATACAGAATGCATTAAATTGTATTGTCATCAAAACTAATTGTGTGTACTGAATATCAGATCAACCTATCAACAGGAAGGGGGGTCAAACTTCAATTACTAAATTTGATCCAAAAAACAGGAAAAACTAAATAAAACCGTTAAAAAAATTTTCCCATCTAAACCAATGTGATACTGTTTGTAGCGCTTCAATTCGAAAAATTGAAGCTTAATGTGTTCAGAAAGTCCAAAACTCTTTTCTCCATTTGATGAGAAACGAAGACACCGAAGATATCACAAACTGAAAAAAATGAGCAAGCTGAGCATGTACAATCGCCGCAAATTGAATTAGAATTTCCTTTTTTTGTAAAATTCTCCGAACTGAAAACCTGGAATATTTATTCAGGGAAATCACATTCAGAACAGAATCTGAGGAGAAAAAAAAGATTGATATGCCTCCACACAAAAAGTCCTGATTCTCCTACTAACTTGCATCCGCAATTATTTTACTAAATATACTGTAACAAGTTAAAGAATTAACTGTCCAACAATATTTCACTATTCACTAACTAATTTATTTACAAAACTTAGGAACTAACGCTCAATTTGTTTCCACTATTTGAATTTCTTGTTTATTCGCTCGATTCACTTTCTGAACTGCCCTCTTGGGTACGAAAGCTGGGCTTATATAATGTAATGGATCTTTCTAGACATATGTAGTCAGTTCGGTACTCGACTAGAGTTTAACCGGCGGTTGCATTCTTTCGCAGTGACGTCATGTGTTTGTTTCATGATTCGGCCGGCGTACTGGTCAGGGGCGGCTTCAGATTAGTTACCATACCAAATTTCGCTTTATTTCTTATGTATTAAAAAATCAGAGAAAAGTACAATCCCTTATGAAAATGTTATTCGTTTATTTTCGATGGTGTTCCACCTCTGGAAAAACTTGTTTTTATAAGCTCTTTTTAGTTAGGAGTATTTTGATCTATTTTTGTAATTTTTATTCACTTTTCATTTGAATTTTTTGCCTAAATTCATATGTGGCAGTATGAATGAATTAAAAAAGTTTGAATGCATTGTGAGTTTTCATTGTGAGTTTTTAACTCACACTGAGAACCACTTTGACACTTTTACAACAAAATGAACAGCATATGTGGAAGTGTCAAAGCTGCCCTATACAACTGTAAGTTAATAACAAATTAGCTATTCACATTTTCAATAGCAGATTAAAATTGAATGAAAGTTCAAAAATGCCACTTCTTATTTGCATGAGTGAAAATTTTCAATTCTTGAATATTTTTTCGAAAACTGAGCAAACTAGTCATTTGTTTCTCCATACATCGAGTTGACAGTTCTTCTCTTGATGACGTCATAGTACCGCCATATTGAATTTGGAAAAGAGCGTTGAAAAAATCAAACGGCAAAAAATTTGGTAAATATTCGATTTGAGGGCGCCAGGCGATTTCAAAAAATTTTGAGTATACTTGCGTATTTTGATGCGTAGATTACGAATACGAAAGAAAATAGTGGCGTTCTCCCTTTTTTACAAAGTTACGACCTTCAAAGTTCAGAAAAGGGCAACTCTTCAGCCTTCTTTTTTACAGGATAAACTACTTAAAAACACAAGGATTTATACTAGGTCACCTTTACACCGTATTCCTCTTTAATGGACACTTTTCAAATACACAATCAACATTTTTCTTATACAAACCTCAATTTAGAAACGAATGCTTTTTCTGGTGACATTTTTGTATTTTTAGGTTACTTACTAGTAACATTTCAGAAAAAAAGAGGTTGGTGCTTGCCGCCGATTACTAATTTCAAATTTGTAGATTTGGATGTTTAGTTTGACGTGACTGATTAGAAAAATTATATTAATTTGAACGAGATTAATAATTTACTGAAAGTAAGAGAAAATGTAATTCTTTATTTAGTTCAAGTAAGGGTGTTTGCAGCAACAGTACAGCAGCATCAGTCGTACCAACTATGCCATTAACCTTAAAAACGTAAAATACAGAGACATATAACCAACAAGCAGCAAATATATTTATATTTATAGTTTATATTGTAGAATAAAACGCTGAAAAGTTGCCTTTTTCTGAACTTTGAAGGACCGTAACTTAGTAAATAAGGGAGGGCGTGCCGCTTTTTTCTTTCGGATTCGTAATCTACGCATGAAAATACGTAAGTATTATCATTAAAGCTATCAGTTCCGATGAACTATGTGTTTATTTCGAATTTCAAATTTCATGCCTCATAAACAATTGAGTGGCACCGTGTAAAATGATTTTGTTGTCACCCTGTATAGTCACAAATGTGAATTCGAGCATTGAGAATTTCACATCTAGACTCATACATAAACTATTCTTTCCACTTCGACAGAAATCCATTAAAACAAAATTCAGCAAACACTCCTCTTCCTACGTTCTAGCATATCACGCGAAGGAGACAACAGACAAATTTTTTTTCACCAGTTGAACATCTGGTGGCAAATCTATTTCAACGACTCAAAATTCTCCTGGTAGGCATCCGAACGCGAATACACTTGCGTTTTATTTAATTTATCTTTCTTACGTTTTTTACAATATATACCAAAAACTGTATTGCTGGAGTAATAACATGATTGAATTCGAGCATAGAGTGAGATACGACGCCCCTCTCGACGCTACACGGAGAACGTATGGAAATGAAAAACTCCATTGAAGGAAATAATATTTACCCGTGCAAAACTCGATTATGCTTCTCTTTCGGCGGTATATTGAGGATAGCAGAGCGGCTCGAGTCTTTCTGAATATTCATTTCGAGGATTTAGAATAAGAAAACAAGAGATATTCCATTCGACTATCAAAAGTTTCTCATGTGCATGATGGAATACCTATAGAATGAGAGCTGCAGCTAAAGTATCCGCATTCGTGCTCCGCTCAGGCATCACCTTGAATATTGTTCAGCAATTTTTTTTTCAATAGTTTTCACTACATTCATTACACTCGCGAGACCCAACACAAGCAAAGTTGAGGAACGTTTACAAAATCATTAAATCTTCCTCGCTGTCAGAAACCGTACAAAGAACCATTCTTAGAAGTGAAAACGTTTTACCCAGGCTCCTCGGTCTTTCGAAAGTACACAAAACCAAAATGCCACTGAGACCAATAGTAAGTGCCCAGGCTCACCGACCACCACCTGGTGAAGCATCTAGCCTCGCATACATACAGACGGCTCAAAAACCAAAGAAGGTTCAGGATGCGGAGTGTACTGATCACTAAGCCTAAGGATTAAGTGGGGAATGGGAAAAACTACCAGGGTGGTTCAAATAGAACTGGCAGATAACGTGTTACCTCAGTGCTAGTACTAGAATGCCACCAAGATTCAACCAAAGCCTCGGTAGATAATAACATTTTCTTGAGGTGGGTTAAAGAGCACGACAGGAGTAAAATTAATCGCAATGCCGACCCTTCAGCCAAGGAAGCGGCTGGACTAAGAATTTTAGGACACAGTGACACCTTCGGCCTGATGACTTCGACAATTGCGGAACTAGCCAAACGTCACACCCATCCTCCATCCCTAAAGAGATGGTATGGAATCAAAGGATTCAATCTTGGCAGGATCGCCCTGGGTGACCCTGGGAAACTGGCGCCGAAGAAATTTCTGGCGATGACCAGGAAAAATGTATGCTTAACAGTAGGATTTCTAACTGGCCACTAAATAAACACCTCCATAATATATGGCTAGTGGACACACCTTTATGCAGGATGTGTGAACAGGAAGATGAAACTATCAGTCATATTCTATGCCAGTGTCCGGAATTAAAGTCAATGAGAGAGTGTAAGTGTTCGGCGAGTCTTTGCCTACACCTGCCAATATAAAGGAGATGTCTCCTAGTGACCTGTCCACCTTCCTGGAAAGGTGTCCCACTGGAAGACTCTCTGAGGGTGCTAGCCTACTTGTATCTAAGTGATATCGTTGGACTCTTCAGAGCATGTCTCACGGGGAATTGCTTCCAATGGAGTACAACCTAGATGGTGTGGCGATGGAAAGTCCACCTAGCCCAATGACAGCCAATTACTTCATGGAACGTATTGAAGAGGAAGCAATTAACACCTTTGAATTGGAACTGACCTTGTGGCTACGCTACGTGGATGACACATTCGTCATCTGGAAACATGGAAAGGATGATCTGATCCTTTTCCTAGACCATTTGAATGCTCAATACTCAAGCATCAAGTTCACCATAGATACTGAACAGGACGAGCGATTAGTATTCCTAGATGTACTAATCAAACGACGTGGTACAAGACTGACCGACAAAGTGTACCGAAAACCCACGCACACGGATAGATACCTGCACGCACTATCGAACCACCATCCTTGTCGAGAGAGAGGAGTCATCTCCACTCATACGAAACGGGCTCAAAGAATATGTGGACCAGAGCATCTCGAGGAAGAACGGAAACATCCAGTGATCTTGAGATCGAATGGATTCAGTGTATACGAGATCAACAAAGCCATGAAACTTAAGAGCTCTACGGCTCAAAACGGGGAGAATGCTCAAATAGTTGTACACGCGTATCTACCTCTTATCCGTAGGGTAAAGGAAAGAATTGGTAAACTCTTGGGGAAACACAACATTAAAACGGTTTTCAAACCTACCACGAAGATACAACAAAGCTCCAGATCGTCCAAAAAAAGGACTCACCATCAGCAGCAGTTGTTTAACGTATACCGTGCACTTGTGGGAAGGTATACATCGGAACCAACAAAAGATCCATGGAAACAAAGTTGAAGGAGCATGAAAGAAACTACAGACTGGGCCAAACGGACACGTCGGCTATAGCAAACCATTCAGTGAGGAAAACCACAGGAATCTGTTTGAAAACACGGAACTCATTGCCCCCAACCAGGAATACCATAGCTGACTGGTACGGGAGGCAATAGAAATCCACAAACACAGGAATAATTCCAATAGGAAAGAAGAACTTTGATGAAATTAATAAAAACATATTTGTCTAATTTCCACTAGTTCAGGGGATGACTGATGCCGTTGATGCTAACTTGGTTAGCGAAATGCGCGTCGATAAACAGTATATTGTTCTGGTGTGAGAAAAGTGTTTTCAAAATAGATTAATATCACACAAGAGATTCCAAGTTCTACTTATGTTTTGATTGTCGCAGTCATTAATGGAATGATGCCTTCCCTACTCACGAATTTCATGATTATACCGGCTAGTCGTAATGAGGCAGAAATCTTGGCTTCGAAAACGCAGAATACTATCCTTGTTTCATTACGTCTGCTCAGGTCACATGAACTTCGGACCCAATAAACGCTTTCTCACGGTGTGGGGAGTGGTTCTTCATTAGGCGCGCCATCGTGGCAGGCTTTGTAGATAGTATCAGGAACCTCTGTACCCGTTGAAGTCTCTAAAAATTTAAAATTATGAAACAATTCCAACCTTAGGTTCAGTAAACATATTAGTCACCTTTGTCAAACCTCAAAAGCTGGAATTATTTGAAACTCTGGTGATGTCCAGATTGTTATATTGCAGTAGTGTAAATGGCTAGCATTGCTCACACTGATTTACTCATTCACAAAGTTTTGATTACTGATCATCCCACGTATCCACTCAAAAGGCTAATAACAATGCGTAACCTGAATCAAGTGAATACCAGAAATACAATCTACTACTTGTACCTAAACACTCTACGTCTCTTTAAAAGCATATAACTCCTTTCCTAATGAATTTTAGGATTACTATCTGTATGAAGGTGAATATGAAGGTGTTAAATCACCATCCTGGCATACGATGAACCTCTCAGTTTCCGACTTCAGCCCACTAGACCTGAGGAAAGCAAAGGTGAGCGGAAAACTTCAATGTTGATGAAAACGCGGCTTTGATGTAGATTTTTGGCTCAACGAGTTCCAACTTGACCACCTCGTCTATTTCATCAGCCGCTCAGGCCGTTGCCTTAAAAAGAAATGCTTTATTTCCTGTTCACTTAGATGCAGATCATACAGAGAAGGGGATCCAAACTCCTGATGACTTCACAGGCTGAACCCAGTACCGATCTGTCGTGTAGACACGTCAAGCTCCATGACCATCCCGTCATTCTGGAAAGTATAATCTTGGAACGATGCATGGAGATATCTTTTCGATAGCTCATCCTGTGTATATGATAATAAAATTGTTCCAAATTTCATCATGAAATACTGAGCTCACAAAACTTGTAAACAATTCTCCATCCCGGCGGCCCGTATCGAACCATTTTTCAGCCGTCCCCGATAAAACTAACATAGAGACTTTCGAAACGGTACACAGCGAGACTGCCACAACCATAACATTACATCCAGATAAGTCGCCGTTACAGTGTCGCTTTATTTGAATATAATTTACATAAAAGCCCAGTGATTTCGCTCAATCGCCAGACTGCACGATACGGCCTTCACGGACCATTTATTCGATTATCCCGAATCTGCTATTGGGTCACATACTCTCCATTTTCCTCTATCCGATATTTGCTTGGTGAATGATTTACTATAAATACACTTCCCGTCGGATCCAGCCGCAGAGATGATGGAGAAAACAATGGAGGAGCGGTCGAGGGGAAATCAATTTGGGAGGCTGATGTAGAGACATCTGGTGTCCGAATAACTCGAGTAGAAAACATATAACCTCAAATTAGACATTTTTCCAAATATAAGTTAATCCATGATGTTCATATATTCTCTATTCTATATTTAAATGAATAATGGGTCTTTCAATAAGAGGCAACTTAGGCTTAGGCGTCTATGTAATACTCACGGAAACTTGGAAAATAACGAATTTAAATGTTTTTATGAAAATCAAAATATCTATATCTATACTAATTTTAAAGGGTAGGCCATCGAAAACTTGACATGAATGTTTTGGGTACTAATCTTGCAAATCCAAAAAACGCTCAGATAGGTCGTTTTTTATTGTAAAGGGGACAGTTTTTTTCCCATTTACAGCATCGTCACTTCAACCCCGGAGCAGAGGGGTGAACAACCCTTGGAATTTTAATAGGGAA